>ML779144.1:1615149-1636397 GCA_009831015.1 Picea engelmannii | reverse complement strand
GATGTCATCCATTAGCCTCATGAAGGTTGCAGGGGCATTCGTCAACCTGAAAGGCATGACCAACCATTCGAAAAAGGCCCTCCTTGGATTTGAATGCAATCTTCCACACATCAGAAGGTTCAATTGGCACCTGGTGATACCCAGACTTCAAGTCGATCTTGCTGAAATATTTTGCCCCCTTGAGTTGGTCCAGAAGGTCATCAATCCATGGGATCGGGTACCTATTCCGAACAGTGATCTTTTTCAGTGCCCGATAGTCAATGCAGAGTCTCCAAGTCCCATCCTTCTTCTGCACCAATATGATCGGGCTCCCACAGGGAGATGAACTTGGCCGGATGTGACCTTTCTGCAACAACTCATGAATCTGCCTCTTGATTTCGTCATTCTCCAGGATAGAGAACTGATAGATGCGTCCATTGGGTAGTGATGCAACTGGGGTCAGATCGATGGGGTGCTTGACCTGACAGTGTAGAGGCACCCCTGCGGGGGAGGTGAAGATGTCCTCGTACTCCTCCACGACCTTATCCATTTGTTGTTTTCGTGCAGTGGGGCCTTTTCTGGAGGTCATGGCCATAGTATTCCTCTTTCCCTTAGGGCGGATCATTAGGAAAACAAATTTCCTGGTTTGGGAAATGAGCTTACTGCATTGTTTTGCAGTAACCAAAGAGATGGTGGTAGGCGGTGCTATCTCCGGTATCCTGTACAGCTTATTGCCCAAAGTGATAATAACAGCACAAGGCCTAGACTCCTACACATCATGTCGCTTCCACAAGTACGATTGGCCTAATAATACATCAGAAACATCAAGAGGAGCAATGTCACATAATACCTCATCTGTGAAGGGCTTGATGTTGTAGGGAAGGTGACATTGTCGACTGACGCGGAGGTCTTGTCCTTGGTGCAACCATCTGATGGTGTATGGTTGTGGGTGTGTTATGGTCGGCAAGACCAACCTCTTCATGACCTCTACCGAGATGAGGTTCTTCTGGTTCCCTCTGTCGACAATGAACTGCAATGGGGAACCCTTTACCCACATCTTGGAATGGAAGAGACGCTCTGCCTCCTCTGGATCTTCTGGTTCCTCCTTCTGGATCTTTGTCGTGGCAACGATGGCGTTGGGCTCCGCATCAATAATCTGCTTCCCCCTGTCATTCCCCTTGTCAGGTTCTGATTCAGATTCAGATCATGCATCCGATTCAGAAGCCTTCAACTCGACTACCATTGATTGCTTGGCTTGACACTCACTTGTGTTGTGAGTGGAGCTCTTATGGAACTCACACCACTTCCCCGTGTCCCTTTTTGGCTTCGTGGTGTTGTTCTTTGCTTGTGGATTTGGTGGGTTGTCCTGGGCTGCCCCGCCATGGCTTGGTCCTTTTTTGTGTGGTTTGGGAGTACCTTTCTCGTCCTTCTGATTTGCAGACCCAAAGTCTTGCTTCTTCTATTTGAACTTCTACTCAATCTTGGCAGCATATCTGTATGCCACACCAAGAGAGGAGATGTCGAGGAACTCCATTTCCTCCTGAATGTATCTGTGCAGACAACTGCGGTACTTTAACACCCAATGTTTCTCTGAATCTTTGATACCCAACTTTGTGCGTAGGGTATGAAACAAATTCGTCATCTCATGCACATCTTGGTCCCTTTGTTGCCGCAACGTAGTCCATTGTATGTATTTGTCCTCATAGCTCCCCACGGGATAATATTGTTCCTTGATGGCATCTCGGAAAGAATTACAAGTGGGTGCGGCCGAGAACAAAGAGGGTTCTCCCTTTCCCTCTTGCTCCGAGTAGGTTTCCCACCAGTCCTTGACATGGGGGGCGGCTTTGAGGAGTGCGAAAATAATCTTTTCTCGATCGAAAAAGTCATGAACCGAGAAATATCCTTCTAACAGATTCAACCATCTATCTACAGCATATGCATCTATTTGGCCGTAAAATGTGGGAATGTCAAAGTTTACTTGTACCTTAAAAGGAGTGGCACCTCCAGAGTGGCTTCTGGATGTCGGTGCACTGCCAGTCGGAATCCGTTGAAGAATCTGGGAAAAGTTGTCCATCATCGCGTTCCTTTGTTTCTCGAGGGCCTCCTCGAGCAAAATTTTGATAGGATCTCCTGCTCCCTCATCTTTATTTTCTTCCCCCATGGGCAGTCGTCGGGGTTTGCGAGGCTGATCTTGCAAAGGTTCAACCAGATCGAGCCCCAACTCCTTATACCCCGATCTCGTTGGGGACATGCAAAGAAGGATCGAGAATGAGCAGACCGCTCTGATACCACTGATCCGGATTTATGTAGGAACACAATGAAATAAAGAAATACACATAAACATAGAGATGCAGTGGAAATAAGACTTCATTTCATTAATAACAAATGACTGAAATATGCTTACAGACAGAATGGAAATAAACTAGCTAGGGCGCTGGTAGCTTATCTCTGAGAAGAGATGTGGTTGCTACTCGCATCCGTGAGAAGATGATTACAATGAGACTCTAGAGGCCTTTTTACAATAGATGAGAATGCCAAAATTTTTATACATCCAAAAACCTAACTCTAGGAGATGAAGCGCCAAAAGTCATGTGGGCCCCGTTTGGGTAAGTTAGTACATCAACTTCCCGGGGTCGTAACTTTTGCATACGATCTCCGTTTTAGGCATGTGATAGCTCGTTGGAAAGGTATCGTCGAGGAGATTCATGTTGGGGGCTCAATCATGCCTTTAGATATCATTGAGAACCTCTATCTCAAAAAACCTTCATTTAGGCCCTCAAAATGGCCCCGGAAGTTAAAACCTGCTAAAAATAGTAAATTGCCAAAATTTCCAGAAAACTATTTTGAGCCAGTGGGAAAAGGTGGGTGGCCACCGATATCCACCTGGATCACCGATAAAGGGTGAATGCGTGGATGAATTTAAGTGAAATGTTAATTTTCATTTTATGTTATGTTTATTTTGAGGGCATGACCGTATCAAAACATGAGACATACTCCTATTGTGGAAATAAATGCCAATAAGATTAACCATGTTGTGAGAATATTGGTCGTGTTTTCCAACTCACCATGGTGGAATTTCTGACATAAATGTGTCATATTCATATGATTGATAAGTAATTGATGCAATTGTTAGTATCTACAATAAAAAATCACTTGTGAACAATGTAAGTGTGCAGTGAGGGAGGAATGTGTATGAAATACTAACAATCTATTTGGATGAATAAAGGTTGAGAATTGCAAGAAGGATGGTCTTAGATATGGAAGCAGTGTAAGTCCATAAGGAAGACTAATACCTATAGCTGCAAGAGCCAAACTGTTATGAGAAGGATATCTCATACTTGTGGGATCTAAGTTCCTATATGGAACATATATGAAAATTGATAAGTGGAATTTGAAATATGTGGGAAGAAGATTTGAAAGATTTCTGATTGAAATTCATGATAGTATCTCACGGTTACTGTATGTATGTGATACATGTGAGATGACAGATCTATCCTTAAGGGACAGATGATGGATGCTAAACTAAAAAGAATGGGAAAGAGGCTAGTGTTGTGACACCATAACCAAGTGATATGCCATGATATCCACTGAGATGTGTTAGGCTATATTAGAGAAAGACAAAGGGATTCCTTGGATATAAGACTATGTGAGCCTCTATACTCTTGTTATTCAAGGAAGCCTTGTAAATATGGATCACCCGAGGGAATATGTAGCAAAGAAGGGGATTCCTAATCTTGGAGGGTGAGTGACTACAAGGAAGAGGAGAATTGAATGAATAACATGATAGTTGGGATCATGAGCACAATGGGTATGTATAAGAAAACAATGATATGAACTCTAACTGTGGTAGCCATATGGATGCAGATCCATGATTGCATAGATAAGTATTGTGCTAAAACATATAATTTATCCATATTATGAATAGTAAGGGAATATTTATGCATGAATTTGGTTTTAATATGAATGTTATTGGATAATTGTTGTAGGCATATTCTAAAAGGCCAGAAATATCTAGGTGGACTAGGCTGTGAAGAAAATGGATGTGCTTAAGCAACTAGAGGATTAATACATGACAAGGATTTACTGAAAGGAAGAAGAACACCGAGGGAAATGTTCCCTTTTTAAGGGGGAGGGGATGTAACACCCCCATTTCGATACCCTGATTAATTTGTAATAAATTATGCTTAGTGATGGTTTTATATCAGCATGGAGATATTATTGACATGCCATGGCATGTGAAAACTGTAATTGTATATTTTCTAATAAAGAGAACCAAAGCAGCTGACTGAAGGGTGGAGCATAATTATTGGACATGATACCATGAGAGGGAATACTGAGGTGACCTGGAGAGGGTTCATGATTCTAAGGAATCCCAAGCCACCTTACTGAATTATTTATTTTTAGGAATAACTAGTTATTTACCCTTTTTCCTAAATTCAAAGAAAACAATTAATGAAGGGGGTTGGTAATTGAAAAACCAACCAACCACAATGAATGGAATTATGGAGGACTGAATAGGACAACAGAAAATTGTCAGGAAAGGTTACAACAAAGTACCCAATTGACCCATGACCCACGACTTCCTTCTGACAGAAGGAAGAGAAGAGCGGGTTTAGAACCTTCCTAGTAAATGATGGTAGAGATGCACAAGGGGTGTAACATCCCTGGCCTTCATCCCACTGGCTAGGAAAACACTAATGTGCAGAACAACATTCTCATACTTATGTAATATGCATTTAAATGAAGTTAAATGGCTTAACATAGTAACATATAATTACTGCCATCATACAGAATTAATGAAAACAATAGTAAGCATCATCACCACAAAATGCATGATAATATAGTAAGTATCACAGACTAACATCACATATAAATTAAGTACAACATTAATACTTATCTTTGAAGCTGTAGTAACTCCACCTACCACGTGCAGACCTTCCATGAACCTCCCAGCCTTAGACCACGCTGCTCATCACTCTCAGCAGTGGGTCACCCCCGAGCTGGGACCAAGCTCCACCTAAGGTAAGGGAATCCTAAACTAGGCTGAGGTTACAGGGAAACTACACAAAATAACCAGAAGGATTCTTCCCAAGATGCCTTCTTACACCCACTACTAACAGACTCTCATTCCCCACATGTTTGTTCCGCCCAGGAGTATACACCTTCACAAGCACAGTCCATCAGTGCTTCACCTCCCTCTCCGGGCCTCGACAACAGGCCGGATCAAGAAGTCTTAGAGCTTTGTAGCTGGTGCTAGACTCTCTTTGGGCGAAAACCACTTCCCAACAGACTCCTTCACCTGGAAAGAGCTGCTCACAGGCCTGACAACCTACCTCTTCAACCACAAGCCTAACCACTCGACTCTTCCACCAGCTTCCACTTCAATTCCTGCAAGGTGAGGATAACATCAACAACAATAACAATTCGGTTAACTCATGGGTGACAACAATAATAGGAATTTGGGTATGGACATCCAAAAATGACAACAAGCCACACTAAGACACAACACGGTTCAGGCCATATCAAGGATGTTTCGTCTTCACAATAAAACAACACAGGTCGGCTTCACGGTTTTCTATTTTCATAGATGCGTGAGGTTATGCAATGGTCAATCCCAAAGCTCAACAAAATTCATGGAGGATGGGAAAATGGATAGCCAACAATCTTACCGTGAGGGTTTCCTTCACTGTGCTTGGGTATGCAAAGGCAGACGCATAGGAAAAATGGTTCAAACGCCCCAGAACCCCACGAACTCAGGTGGAGGATGACAAAATGAGGAGCGAACCCCGTCTACGGCTGACTTCTACAGCTTTTAACTGCATGTGCCTAGGCTGACACATGCCACCCATGAAGCTTCATGCACTCCATTAGCATGCGTTCCTCTCCAGGAACTTAGGACAACACTCAAAATTGTCCACCTTAGTTTTAAAGAAATAATAATAATAAATTATTATCCCTTTCTATAGGTAAGCCCCCCCTAGATTAGCCCCTAGGCCCAACACTTAGCCTTTCTTTCCACCTTTCATCCCCCATTCCCTTACCCACTCTGTGGAATCTTAGTCCCCCATCACTCATTCATCGTGGTCGGTCTGCATGCAGCGGTGTTCATATTTTTATTAATGTTCTGTATAATTACATATACAAAAACAGGCTACTGGCCTTAACACTTAGGCTCTCCGGCCTAATAAACTCATAAGCCTTACCATCTTATCAATACTCGGCTCACTAGCCTACAAAACGTTATTTACAATTCATAAACATGATTACAACAGGGCTCGTCCTTGGGGATATTACAATGAACAATATTCCCGCGAGTATTTCCTTCACTGTGAGTGGGTATGGAGAGGCATACACATAGGAAAAATAGTTTAGACACCCTAGATCCTTGTGAACTCAGGCAGAGGATGACAGAATGAGGAGCGAACCCCCTCCATGACTGACTTTTGCATCTTTTAACTGCATGTGCCTGGGCTGACACATGTCTCCCATGAAGCTGCATGCACTCTATCAACATGCGTTCCTCTTCAGGAACTTAGGACAATACTCAAAATTGTCCACCTTAGTTTTAAATAAATAATAATAATAAATTATTATCCCTTTCCAGAGGTAAGTCGCCCCCCTAGATTATCCCCTAGGCCCAACATGTAGCCTTTATTTCCACCTTTCATCCCCCATCCCCTTACCCACTCTGTGGAAGCTTAGTCCCCCATCACTCATTCATCGTGGTTAGTCTGCACACAGCGGTGTTCATATTTTTATTAACGTTCTGCATAATTACATATTCAAAAACAGGCTCTTGGCCTTAACACTTAGGCTCTCCGACCTAATAAACTCATAAGACTTACCATCTTATCAATACTCGGCTCACCAACCTACAAAACATGATTTAAAATTCATAAACATGATTACAACAGGGCTCATCCTTGGGGATATTACAATCCCCTCCCCTTATTTTTGCACTGTCCTCAGTGCAACTTTCACACAACATCAACAAGATTTCCAAAATATTCAAAAAGATGTGGGTAGTTTGCCTACATAGCATCCTCATGCTCCCATATCGCATCCTCGGGACCATACCAGGTCCACTGGACCTTTACAATCCCTATAGCTCGATTCCAGAGATGTTTTCTTTTCCTGTCCAATATGTACACAGGATGCACTTGCAAGGTACCTTCTTGCTCCACCTGAATCACATTCCAATCGATAACATGATTAGCATCAGGTATATATTTATTAAGCAATAAAACATGAAACACATTATGTACAGTCATGGATGCAGGTAATGCAAGCATATATGCAACTGGCCCAATCCTTTCTAGGATTTCAAATGACCCACAAAATCTGGCTGCCAACTTGGCACAGTTCCCCAGCTTCAGGGAACTTCTATTAGCTTTTACTTTTAGGAAAACATGATCACCCACTTTGAATTCTTTGTGGGTTATGTTTTTGTCAGCATAACTTTTCTACTTGTCTTGGGCAGCTTTTAAATTCTGCTTAATTTTAAGCATTTGCTCTTCCATTTCCTTGAGCAACTCCGGCCCAATTACTGCCCTATCAACTGGATTATCCCAACTTACTAGAGTATTTCACTTTCTACCATAAAGTGTTTCAAATGGACTCATATTCAATGATTCTTGATACCCATTGTTGTATGCAAATTCTACCAAGTGTAGGTAGTCTTCCCATTTTGATGGTTTTTCCATCACATACATTCTTAGTATGTCTTCTATCACTCTGTTCACCCTCTCTATTTGCCCATCAGACTCAGGATGATAAGTTGTACTAAAGTTCATATTCATTCTGAATCCTTTGAACAATCTTTTCCAGAAATTTGAGGTGAATTTCGGGTCTCTGTCGGACACAATTGTTTTAGGAATTCCGTGCAATCGTGCCACTTCCTTCACGAAAATATCAGCAACATCTACTGCCTTGTGAGTAGTTTTCAGTGGAATAAAATGGGCATCTTTTGTAAGCTTGTCCACCACTACCATGATCAAATTATGCAGCTTTCCTATTCTGGGCAATCTCGTAATAAAATCCATTGTCACCACTTCCCACTTCCATTCAGGAATGGGCAAAGGTTGCAACAACCCTATTGGGAGCCTATGCTTAGCTTTAACCTTCTAGAATTCCATACATCTTGCGATATATTCAACGATCTCTTTCTTCATACCTGGCCAAAAGTAATGGCTCCTGACTGCTACCACAGTCTTCTGATATCCAGGGTGCCCAACATAAGTCACGTTATGCATTTCTATTAGAATCGCAAGTTTCAAACCCTAGACATTGGGTATATAAACTTTGTTTTTGTACAGAAGTATTCCATCACCTTCCAAGGTGTAATTTTCCTCTTTCTATGGTCTCTCACTCTGCTATAGCTTTGCTACCAAGTCTCTGTACTGCAAATCTGCATTTGCAGTTTCCAAAATTCTATCCTTAATATCAGTCCTGTACATGCTAATGGTTGAAGCATGTAAGTTGTGCACCTTTCTGCTGAGTGCATCGGCCACCTTGTTTTCCTTCCCTTTGATATGCTTGATGTCAAAGTCATATTCACATAGAAACTCCAGCCACCTACTCTGCCTCACATTTAAGGTAGGTTGGTCAAACAAGTATTTCAGACCGTTGTGGTCTGTTCTCAATTCAAATCTCCTTCCCATGAGGTAATGTCTCCATTTCCTCAGAGTGTGAACGGTTGCTGCCAAATCCAAATCGTGAGTGGCATAATTCTTTTAATGCTCTTTTAGCTTCCTAGAATCATAATAGATTACGAATCCATTCTAACTGAGAAATACTCCCAACCCTTCTTTACACGCATCTGTGCACACCATGAAATCCACATTTGGATCTACAATCCTCAAGATTGGAGTGTTGGTTAGCAACTGCTTCAATCGTTGGAAACTTTTCTCACACTCTTCAGTCCACTGAAACTTTTTCTCCTTCCTTTGCAAGGAAGTGATAGGGTGAGCTATCTTTGAGAACCCTGTGATAAACCTCCTGTAATATCCCGCTAGACCCATAAAGGATCTAACTTTCGCCACATTCCTTGGCGCTGACCATTCTCTAATGGCCTCAACCTTCTCAGGATCCATGACGATCCCTTCTTCTGAAATAATGTGCCCCAAGTAATGGATCTGCCTTTGATAAACCGAGAATTTTCTCAACTTGGCATACAACTGGTGTTCTCTCAACACTTGCAGCACCATCCTTAGGTGTTTTTCATGCTCTTCCTCTGACTTGGAATACACCAGAATGTCATCCAGAAAGACTATGACAAACTTGTCTAGATAGTCCCTGAATACACCATTCATCAAGCACATAAAAATAGCAGGTACTTTCGATAGACCAAACGGTACCACTGTGAACTTGTAATGACCATACCTTGTTCTAAAGGCGGTACTGCTGATGTCTTCATCCTTTATTCTTACTTGGTGATATCTCGATCTGAGATCTATCTTCGAAAATATTTTTGCACCTTTCAACTGATCGAAAAGATCGTCGATCCTCGGTAGAGGATACTTGTTCTTGATAGTTACTTTGTTCAACTGTCTGAAATCAATGGACAACCTCAACGTCTTATCCTTCTTCTTCAGGAACAAGACTGGGGCACCCCAAGGTGACACGCTTGGGTGAATGTACACCTTCTTTAGAAACTCTTCAAGCTGCAATTACAACTCTTTCAACTCTGGCGTACTCATTCTATAAGGATCCTTCGACACTGGAGCTTCTCCAAACATCAAATTTATAGAGAAATCAATATCTCTCTTCGGAGGTAGTCTGAGTACCTCCTAAAATACGTCTTCAAACTCTGTTAGTACCGCATGGTCTCCAATCTTTGAGATTTCATCTCTGGATGCATCATCCACATGGGCTGCAAACAATTGACACCCTTTCATGTAGCACTTTTTCAGCTGCATTGCTGAGATTTCTCTAACAACCATAGCTCTGGGAATTCCTTGGACTATTTTCCAATTCCCCTCCTCATCCAGGCAAGTAAATTCCTTGTTACGATAGTCCAGGAGGGCATGGTGTTGGTCCAACCAGTCCATCCCAATTAAACAGTCATAAGAGCCTAAAGGAAAAATATTCAATTCAGCCTTCGTGCTTAATCCCTTCATGTCCACAGAACATGACTTAACCAACTCAGTGAATTTCCTCTTGGTTCCTGTAGCCAACTAAACTAACCAAGACTTTTCATGTTTGCTTCTTGATAAATGAAAACTTTCCACCACACTAGGATCTACATAACTATGGCTATCCCCTGAATCAATTAAAATAGTAAATGGTTGGTTGTTAATCATACCTTCCACTTCAATCATGTGCGAATGAAATTCAGCTTGCTTGTTGTCCAGGGCCGCATAGATCCTTGGCATTCTACTGCCCATGTCCTCCACTGTTTCATCTTGTTGAACATTATGGACAGCTCTTGCTTTGCCATTTTTATGGGGACAATCTATGTACTTGTGGTTCTCTTTACAGACCCAACACTGAATGGGCATCTATCTCGGCATTTGTTCCCCCACTTTAGCCATTCTTGGCTCTCTAAATGATGGTTGTCCTTGAGGACTATTTTTGAAAAAGGGAGGTTTGTTTCCCTTCTTCCTCTGTTCTTTATTAAACTTCTTCTGGTCATCCCAAGCCTTCTGAAAGGTAGACTTTTCTCTTTGCTATTCATATAAGCATTTCGCTCTTCTTATTGTTTCTTCCATAGTCTTAGGACCATCATATTGAATCTTGTCACCAATGGGAGGTGGCAGTCCACTCAGATACCTCTGAATCTTGACAGCCTCATCTTTGATGAGTGTAACATACTTCAGTAATTCCAAAAACCTTCGTTCATATTCATCAATGGTCATGCTACCCAGCTTGAGTTCGAAGAACGCCTTCATCTTTCTCTCATAGTATCTTTTAGTCAAGTATTTCCTCTCGAAATACCTCTTGAATTCCTTCCAAGTGATATCTTTCTCTCTAATGTGCTACACCTACACAAGATGATCCCACAACATGGATGCTTTTCCTTTTAGTTGATACATCACAATTCTTCCTTCTGCATGAGAGAAATAATTCTGCATTTGGAAATATGTCCTCATGCCAAGAAACCATGTTTCGGCATATTACTCCTTATGTTATCCATCAAACCTAGGAGGCTTAATCTTGTTCATCTCCCCTTTCAATTCATCCACTCCATATCTTCGGTGTTTTCTGGTAGGGAATGGGCTTGAACTACTATGTGCTTCCTTACCAGAATGATTTGGGGAGTGACGACGATCTTTGCTACCACTCCTCGATCTTATTTTTCTCTCAGGGGTCCTGTGACTCCTTGATTTTCTTGTGTCACTCTCCTTTTCCAATTTCCTTTCTATTCTTTCCAAGCTCTTCAACATCTTTAATTTGAATTCACCCTACTGATCCTTGACCCTCATGAGATTTCGGCTATCGGCTCGGTGAGCCTGGGCATCTTTCTAGAATCTTTCAATGATTTTCATCATATGCCCTTCCTTATCCAATTATCTTCCATGCCCATTGGAGTTCGATCCTTCGAATCCCAAGTTGACATCCCTTCCTTCTCTTTCGTTCTCTGAATTGGAGGCAATCCACACCTCTTCCATTTCTATGCTCGACGTCGATTCACGAGTGTCCTGACACTCGTTGAACTCTGCACACACAATGTACAGTCAACCGAAGTTTGTCAGGCCTTAAACCCTTAATAAAACTACAACATTCATAAACCAACGCGAATAAGAAAAAGTTTTGATTCCACAAATTTTCAGAGCTCGGTTTGTCTCTGCAATTTTTGGGCAATTGCCCCCATTTTCTTAGTCCCCAATCCATGCATCCACAGGCCGTGATCAAATGCTAAACTTCTAGGTGCTACAAGTCTCTCCAAATGAAACTTCGAGTTTCGGGATTTGGGGGTTTTGGTCCTAGAGGTTCTCGCACTCGCTTCCCTCTCCAACTCCCGACTCCTGAACTTCCGACCTCTCTCCCCCTGGGCCCATAGCACAATTGTCGCCAACCAAGGTAGTGACACATGGTGTCCTTAAGAAGTTCCACTCCACTTCCGGTGACATCATAGGGTCCCACCACTTTCACTTTTCGTTTCAGAGTTTTGGGCATCAAGAGTTCATGCATCCACACATTTCGAACTTCCATTTGTCGACATTCCAAAATTACGGTCTATTCATCTACTTGATCCAACAGTCAATCTCCTCTCCTACGATCTATAGTGTAGATCGTTTTAGGATTTTGGGGTTTCAGGTTTCAGAGGTGTTCACCTCTCCTCACTTCCCATCTCTCGACTTTGTAAAATCCGAAAGGGTCTCACGACTAACTCGAGCGTGACTCCAAAAGATCTAATGGTCAAGCCCTCCTCCCAGATCTACGACATAGATCTTCTCGGGTTTTCGGGTTTCTGTGTTTCAGCGCTCCCCGCTTTTTCCCGACAGCCGAACTCCCGAAGGGCTTCTCAGATATCCTTTGGGTACCTTCTCTGGATCTAACGATCGTAAGGGATCTCCTTTCCTCCCGATCAGATCCAACGACTCCAACACTTCATGCGTTGAGCTCTCTCTCTCCCTGTAGCCATATACCACACCGAATGCAGGTTCTATAATACCGCTACACCTCTTGAACTTTGTAACACAACCAAGTGACTCCTTGGCACTCAGGAACATTCAAAGGTCCAAAAATTGGTTCTTCCAAACATGATTCCCACCTAAACTTCGGGTCCAATGACCACTTATCCAACCCATTCAGGTTTAGTGTTGTAAACCACGCTCTGATACCATATTATAACATCCTCGACCGTCATCCCACTGGCTGGGCAAATGCTACTGCGCGGAACAACATTCTCATACTTATGTAATATGCATTTAAATGAAGTTAAATGGCTTAACAGAGTAACATATAGTTATTTCCATCATACAGAATTAATGAAAACAACAGTAAGCATCATCACAACGAAATGCATGATAATATAGTAAGTATCACAGACTAACATCACATATAAATTAAGTACAACATTAATACGTATCTTTGAAGTTGTAGTAACTCCACCTACCACATGCATACCTTCCACAAACCTCCCAGCCTTAGACCACACTGCTCATCACTCTCAGCAGTGGGTCACCCCCGAGCTGGGACCAAGCTCCTCCCAAGGTAAGGGAATCCTAAAATAGGCTGAGGTTACGGGGAAACTACAGAAAATAACCGGAAGGATTCATCCCAGGATTCCTTCTTACACCCATTACTCACAGACTCTCATTCCCCACATGTTTGTTTCACCCGAGAGTATACACCTTCACAAGAACAGTCCATTAGTGCTTCACCTCCCTCTATGGGCCTCGACAACAGGCCATATCAGGAAGTCTCAGAGCTCCGTAGCTGGTGATGGACTCTCTCTGGTAGAAAACCACTTCCCAACAGACTCCTTCACCTGGAAACAGCTGCTCACAGGCCTGACAGCCTGCCTCTTCAACCATGGGCCTAACCACCTGACTCTTCCACCATCTTCCACTTCAATTCCCAGAAGGTGAGGATAACAACAACAACAATAGAAATTCGGTTAACTCACGGGTGATAGAAACAACAGGAATTTGGGTATGGACATCCAAAAATGACAACAGACGACACTAAGACACAACACGGTTTAGGCCATATCCAAGATGTTTCGTCTTCACAATAAAACAACACAGATCGGCTTCACAGTTTTTTGTTTTCAAAGATGTGTGAGGTTATGCAAAGGTCGATCCCAGAGCTCAAAAGAATTCACGGAGGATGGGAAAATGGATAGAGAACAATCTTCCCGTGAGGGTTTCCTTCACTGTGCGCGGGTATGCAAAGGCAGACACATAGGAAAAATGGTTCAGACGCCACAGATCCCCACGAACTCAGGCAGAGGATGACAAAATGAGGAGCGAACCCCCTCCACGGCTAAATTCTGTAGATTTTAACTGCATGTACCTGGGCTGACACATGTCTCCCATGAAGCTGCATGCTCTCCATCAGCATCCATTCCTCTCCAGGAACTTACGAAAACACTCAAAATTTTCCACCTTAGTTTTAAAGAAATAATAATAATAAATTATTATCCCTTTCTAGAGGTAATCCCTCCCCTAGATTAGCCCCTAGGCCCAACACTTAGCCTTTCTTTCCACCTTTCAGCCCCCATTCCCTTACCCACTCTGTGGAAGCTTAGTCGCCCATCACTCATTCATCGTGGTCGGTCTGCATGCAACGATATTCATATTTTTATTAACGTTCTGCATAATTACATATACAAAAACAGGTTCCTGGCCTTAACACTTAGGCTCTCTGGGATAATAAACTCATAATCCTTACCAGCTTATCAATACTCGACTCACCAGCCTACAAAACATGATTTACAATTCATAAACATGATTACAACAGGGCTCATCCTTGGGGATATTACAAGGGGCATGGAGGAGAAGATAAAGTCTTAGAATTGAGAGAGCAGACAAATTTTGGATCTCAAGGGAAATTTGGAAAGAATGGTATAGAGGTCTCTGAACTGAAAAAAATATCATGAGCATGGCTGCATGAGAGAGAGAATTGTGAAACTCAGGTAAAGAAAACCCAAAACCCGACCTAAGCATAGAGGGTCATGAATTTGATGCTTGCTAAGCAAGGAAGTGACACTGATAAGGGAGGGATCTGAGGGATTGTAGAGGTAGTGAAGGGACTCCCTTATGAAATTGAATCCATTTGGGAAGGCATCTCAGATATTTTTGGAGGCCCTAGTATGGTAGGTAAAGGGGTTTCTGCCATTGGTTGCTTGTGACGGAGAGTGGCCTTCACACTTACAATAGCTCTGAGACATTGAATGTTTTCCCCTAGAGGTATCATGGCCTAACACATGGATATCCATATTGTATAGAGGACTAGTGCATTTGAGCCTATGGTTGGGTAAAAAAGTTCTCACCCTCAGTCATTTGGGATAGTCAATGAATTATGACAAATAAGTCTCTTGATGTAATTTATTTTATGTTGTGTAATATCATTATGTTTTCTTATGCAATGAATGAAATGATATTGTTAATTTGTAAGAACCTATAAGGAAAAAGGGATAGGATGTATGCCTTGTGTTTCTTGTGTAAATAATTTATTTTTTTTATATTTTGATTACCCCTAAAAGGAAAATTAGATTTATTAGTTGAGTAATTGAAAATGAGTGTATGCTCTATGTATCTTGCGTGTGTATAGTATTTCATCATTGGTCATAATCTCTTGGAATTATATTACAAACCCCCCTTATATGCCATAGTAAACTTGATGTTTATGAGTGAGCTTGTGGAGTTGCAGATTCAACCATGGAAAGCTAATGGAGAAATTGGGCGAAAAAGATGAATTCGCAAACCTTGGCGCATTAGTAGACCAATGAAACCATGAAAGAGGAACCCTGATATCTGAGATGACAGGGATCTGAGATTTCTAAAAGAGGGACTTATTTAAAAGTCTAGATTCTTGGATATGGAAATAAACGGTGGAACCCCAATCCAAATAGCGAACATCGTGAAGTTTCGAAGAGTGGATTTTCTCCAAATTCTAGATTTTGGATGTGGGACCTAGTGGTGGATGGAGACATCCAGGTTATCATAAATCCAATATTTCAAACAAATCAACTTTTTCCAAGAGTCGGATCTAGATATGGAACCGTGACACAAAGGAACCTTGAGGTGTGTGATATCATGCTCATGGGGGAGTACATGTGGGGATGACATTGAGCCCACATAGCTGGTTACGTTGCGAAGTTAGATGGAAAACCATGGAGTGGGGGATAGAATGGTGAGCCAAAGCAGAACTTGGGGCTATCCATAAATCTGGAAGTTCTTTAATTGTGATTTATTGAAAATGTTGAATGTCCGACACCATGTCAGCGAACCAAGGAAAATGCCATGTCAACATTTTTTTGGAGGATATGTCATCAAGAAGGACCAATAAAAAATTCCATGGTAGCAGGACTCATGGTGGTGGATACTAGATGATGGAATGAGGAGAAGGAATCGTGACCATTCAGAGATACGAAAAATCATAATTTCTCAAAAAGGGATTTTAGAAAAAATATGGATTTTGGATGCCACGTTAGCATAATGAGTCAAATGACATGTCAACATATGGTGCCACAAGTGCCATGTCGGTTGTTGAGTCAGCATGCCACATTGGCATGCCATGTGAGAAGACACATCAACAAGATGTCCCCGCTAAAAGGTTACAATGGAAGGTCGTGGGGCGGAGGTCGGATGGTGGAACCAAGACCATCTAAAAATACATAAATCTAGAGTTTCTTGTAAATGTATTTAGTAAAATGGCAGATCCCGGATGCCATGTTAGCATGCCAATTTAGCATCTATGTTAGGTGCCATGTCAACAAAGGCCATCACTGGAGCCATGGTGGTAGTTTGATCACAAAAGGATTTATCGAAATAGTTGGATTTTGGATGCCACATCAACAGTGTTGCATCATGCCACATAAGCATCACATGTCATTCCACATCCTTAGGGTGACCATGTCAGTGTGGGTAGGATCGTCGATGGAGTTCAAGGATCATATCTTGAGGAGAAATGGATAGTCAATATCTCACCTTGGTAAGAAATGGATGGTGGAACTGAGAGGCAAAACCTAGAATGTCTAGAAATCCAGGAAATCTCAAAAGGGGATTTTATGGAAAAGCCAAATGCCAGATGCTATAATGGTGTGGTGGAACCTAGACCATATGAAAATTCGGAAATATGGGATTTATGAAAAAAGGACATTTAGTAAAATGTCGGATGTCGGATTTTTGAATGTGAAACCTTGACATAGCAGAACCATAACCCAAAAGAGGAAGGGAAGAAGTAAGGTGGATGGACACATCAACCCAATATGGATGCCACATATTATGGAACCCCATACAACATGATCATCTAAGACTAATGAGGAGGTGTCAGGTGGAAGGTGACACATGGAGAGGAAATGTATCCTCTCATGGTGGAGTCACAACAGAGGGGAAAGGTTAATGGTTGAGCACCTATGAAGCCTGATGTTGATATGGACCATTGATTGGAAATATCTCAGTCATAAGATCTGTCAGGATCAGGTGACCCCATTAACGATTCTGCAGGTTAAAATCTCACTAGCGGTCTGGACCATTGATCGATGTGACTCATAGTCATCCGATCCAAGGGACATGCAAGATATAATCTGATGGTGTAAAGGAGAAAGAGACGGGAGATACTCATCATGCAACCATTGGTTTATTGATAGGTAGAGGTCTATCATTGGGTACACGTCAACAAGGACATGTGAATCAAAGTTTGCCAAGTACATGTGGGTCCCACATAGATAGTGGAAAAAAAATATGGAAATATGGGTTGAATCTATTTAAATGGACTTATACAAAACTCTGGATCCCATATTAAGAGGAACCATGTGGGTGGAACCTAGATATATGAAAATCCAAGAATATGGGAATTATGAGAAATGGGATTAATGGAAAAGTCAAATTTTAGATGGGCAGGTATTTGGAGACTTGGAGAATTTCGAATGGATAGATATCTAGGAATTTGGAAATCCAGATATCCAACCCTTTGTTAAAGTGTGAAGCAGTCAATCCTTGGAAAACATGAACAGGGGAGCCACATCAGTTGAGCAATGTAGGCTAGTGCCTATACAAACATGTTCATGTGGATGCCATGAGGGCATGATGGCATCATCATATGGATTGATGAGCATAAATTCCAAAGGGCATAACTTCCTGTGGGAATTGAACTTGGGTGGGGAGGATAACAATCATTTCACTTACACCCGGATGGGGTGCCACCTGGAGAGAGTGTGCGCACAACTGGCACAGAGCAACCGGGGGAGTTATTAACCCCGACCGCTAGCCCCCCCAAAGCATTCATTCCTTCGTGGCTCACACCATGAGAGGATTTATGGTAATGCGCTTGGCTAGGCACTCGGGCAAGCGAACTAGCCAGGCAAGGCATACTAGGCAGACGCAGAGGTATTCTAACGCATCAATGGAAGTTGCAGGGGTCACTTTACCCTTCAATGGTGTAAAGGGAAACATACAGGTATAATATCGGTATCCCTCCTCAATTCTTTTTCCTATCTTGCGCACCCTCCTAGTTGCGTTCCTCGACTCCCACTGCAATGCACAAGTGCTTTCTTGTTGCGACCTCTCAATTTTCACCAGCGGCATCCTCCCCAAATATCTCAGCTCCACCTCTCCTTAAGGATTTTCCATCTCCCTCCCTCACCTGCTGCACCTCCCCTTTGCTTCCATCTCTCCTGTCCACCACCCCCACCTCCCTTCCATCATGCCCTGGGAATGCAAAAAATCTTAAAGGGGTGCCCGCGACAGGGGCACCCTCTCTAAAAGTAACATGCTCACCCCCTCTCAAATGGCGGTCATCGCCCACTTCGCTAATCCTCAACACTCCACCTAGAGATTAAAGTCGACTACCCTCCATGGAACCTCTCCAGTAAAACTAGAAAAGGAATCCTCCACTACCCACCACCCCACGTCCCCCCTTCCGCTGTACAAATTCAAAGATGAGGCGCCACCCCTGGATGCACGCACTACTATACCCACCAACCTCCTAGCCCCTTCCATAGTCAAACCAGGTGACCCCCTTTATGGGGATGGTAGATGCCAAGTAGAGGAGGAGATCCCTCCAAGTTGGCAGCTAGAGATTCATATAGGTATAGCCAAAGACACTACTCTAGAATCTGACAGAGCAGCGGGAAAAGAGGAAGACGAACAGACTCAACACTTCGCTAACCCTCTTGTGGAGGAGCATCTCAACATCCTCTTCAAAATCATGTAGAGGAAAGTGGACCAGGAGCACTCTCAGTGAATCCTCATCCAACAGATGGATATCATGTTCAAGTCGCTCTCGGATGCACCGACGCATGCCAAATGCCCAACTTGCAACCAACGGTTCATCCCAACTTACAACATACATGTGTTAGAATATTAAATATTGTGTTCGTTTTACCATTGACAATACCCTTGTCACCCAACCATAGGCCAAAGACACCCTCCGAGCACCTTGACCTTGACAGAGAGGAATACTGGTAGCAATCAATATCCAAGCAAGGCTAATGCACCAAGAAAGAATAGAAACCAAGATGATCATATAGTCCCACCCAGAAACTGACGCAACACCTTCCCCAAAAATTTGTGCACAAAACTACCAACTACAGTGCGTAGAAACTACTCTCTGCAATTTTGAGAAGTGTGTATAATGAGAACTGGCACCCTGTATTTATAGTGGTCTGGCAGACTTATAGGGGACGACTTCTCCTTCTGGGTACTAATTAATTCACATTAATTATATTTCTACAGCTGACATCTCGTCCAGGGTTTCCTTTACTTCTTTGCTTCCTTCCGGAATATTCTAATCTTGTCATAGGTCACAATAGAGGTTCATACCTCCCGAAGCTACCATAATATCAACACTCCCTCCTAGCTAGGGAGGTATGGTCTTGAGCACAAACAAACCATTCAACTGGTAGTATCACGAGCACCATCATTATTATCCAGCTGGATAATCTCTTATGACAACTGGTACAATATCAATTGATAGAACACACCTGTGTTTATCCATGGTAGTATGCAACTAATCAAACCGTGACACATAGTCACAAATAGTGGAACAAATCCACCACATTAGTATATCTCTACTATCTGGAGACAAGAAGTCTCCATAACAATCATCTGATGCCAACCTGCACAGAAAAATATTGTTAAAATAAACTGAATCATCTGGTCCAAAATTTCACTCACGTCTGTGAGATATGAAAGAATATCTGCCCTCAGAGTAGAACAATGAGATATCTGGACTATTCTTCTCAAACAAGGAAGAATAATTATCCTCTCTTCTGAACCTGGACCATTCCCCACCCTGGGCCATTCTTCCTACACTAATCAAAGTGCACCCTGGAGAGAATGTATAAACCCTAAGGAATGTCTATCCCTGATTACCGATCCTAGACTATTCCCCACCCTGGGCCATTCCTCCTACACTAATCAAAGTGCACCCTGGAGAGAATGTATAAACCCTAAGGAATGACTGTTTGGACCATTTCCTCTGTTAACTACAAGAGGAAAAGACTGTCCTGCATCAACCTCAAAAATAGACCATTCCTCATGTTATCCACAATGAGAAATCGTTGTCCGACGAGGTGGGTCAGTCTTCTTGAGTAACCCTCAAGAAGAGAGACTTCCCTAGACCACTCCCCATGTTAACCACAATGGGAAGTCATTGTCTATGATACATCAACAATCTGGGCCATTTCCCATGTTAACCACAATGGGAAATTGTTGTCCGTCAGAAATCTCAATCCACTTTCCAAACAGGAAAGAATATGTCCAATCTGGACTATTTTTCAATCACAAAGATAAATGTTTCAATAATATTTTAGTGCTCCCTCCTAACCTGGAGAGTCTTCCCTTTCAGCTAAGGGAGTTATTTCCATGATCCCCATCTTCTCTCGTAAATATGCAAATTTTATTCTGGATAGAGGTTTTGTCAAAATGTCTGTTGTCTGCTCATCAGTGGGGATATACTCGAGCTTTACCTCTCGTTCTTGGACTTTATCTCGAATAAAGTAGCATTTGATCTCACTGTGTTTCGACCTTTCATGAAACATGGTCTGTTATGATAATATTATACAACTTTGATTATCACAATATATTATGGTCGATTATGGAATCTGATCAAATAAATAAGAGATTAACTTCCTTAATCATATTGCTTGAGTGGATGCTTCACATGCTTCCATATACTCTGCTTCTGTTGTGCTGAGTGAGATAGACTTTTGTTTCTTTCTGCCCCAAGATATCATAGCAGAACCCAAGTTGAAACACATACCTGAAGTGCTATTTCTATCTTCTGCACTTCCTGCCCAATCTGAGTCTGTGAATCCATGAAGTTGTATATTGCTGGATGCGGTATATCTCAAACCATAGTTTATTGTTCCACGAATATATCTGAATATATGCTTTGCAACTATACAATGTTCATGTCTTGGTTCCACATGGAACTGGCTTAGTGTATTCACGACAAAGAAAATGTCTAGTCGAGTATTTACCAAATACATCAATGACCCAATTAGTTGTAGATATAGAGATGGATCTACTGGATCAGAATCTGGAACTTTCACTTTCCTTATATCCGCATTCATAGGAGTGTCCATGGACTTACAATCCATCATTCCAAATTTCTGAAGGATCTTTATTGCGTACTTTCCTTGTCCAAGGAAT
>ML779144.1:1595824-1607359 GCA_009831015.1 Picea engelmannii | reverse complement strand
GGCTCTCCTCCTCAATCACTGCCCAACCCATCCTTCGCCTCCGCCTGGCTGCGATAGCCATGGCTCTTTCGAACAGCTTCTGTCGATTCCTCCGAGATTTGGCCGCTTGCCATGCCGCTCCTCGTCTGGGGGTGCCCCTGAGCTGAGGCATGGCGTAGCAGCGAAGTGATGCGCGCCAATATAGCAGCTCTATCAGAGGGCCGAGAGTATGGAGCAGCTCTATCTGGTGGTGGTGCAGCTCTCGACAGGTGAAAATGAAACTGCGGGCTATGAACTCGAACCATAAACCCAATGCAATAATGATCGCCATCGCGTCCAGCATTAAAACTCGCAGCTCGGTGCTGGTACCTTCCCCTGGTGCGGGCAGGCTCCATGAATGAATTCGCTGGTGTGAATTCATGGCATATTAATGTGCCGTTGGTGCGAGCCGATGCATCCCCTGCCGCCAGTTTCCCGCTCGCCTCCACGTGGTCGTTTGCAACGCACAGTCACCCCATCCGGGAAGAATTATATTAAATATAATATAATATAAATTTATATATTTTTACATCATTAATATTATTTAATGATACAATAATCTAAATTTTATTATTATTATTTTTTATTCACTTTTAAATTTTATATTAATCCAATTTATTTAATAAATTAATAAAATAATCTGCATTATATAATATCTCTAACTTAGTCTCAAATAACATATACTTAATGTGATTGATGTAGCATATACTTGTTTTATATAACTCACATGAAATAACATATATTTAATGTGATGTAACATATACTTGTTTTATATAACTCACATGGAAAGCCAATGCTTTCTTATCCAACATTTCCTTCAAAACCAAATGCTTTCTTATCCAACATTTCCTTCAAAACCAAATGCTTTCTTATTCTACATTTCCTTAAAGATAGTGGTCAACTCATCCATGGTTAAAATCTAGCCACAAGTCCTCTTCTACTTTTCAAAAACTTTAATGGGAATTATGCCCAAATTGCATTATTGGGAGGTGCACTTATTGGTCTTTGTATAAGCATGGAATATTCAGCCCACATACAACTAGTCTATGGTGCACAGCTATGTTCCCAGCTCTCCTCAGTTTCCTCCTCCCTTCACTATAAGCACGACGTTCTCCTAGGATTGATCATCATTACAATCTTGCTTGTGACCGTCGTTGTAACCGATCTCCATTGGATTGGCATTATTCAGCTGATTACATAGCAGTACAATTGAATTTCAAGGCCGACATGGGAAGCAGCAGCAGGATACTCCTAATTGGCGCAACAGGCTACATTGGTCGCCTTCTTGCCAAGGCTAGCCTTGATCTCGGCCATCCCACCTTCCTTCTCGTCAGAGAGTCCACGACTTCCTCTAATTCTGAGAAAGCCCAGCTTCTGGAATCCTTCAAGGCCTCAGGTGCTAATATAGTCCATGTAAGTTCAAATCTCAGTGCTTTCTACCGCCATGTAATAGTTTCATGTAATGTTTCTACGAGCAACAATTTGGGTTTTTTTTTCTGTTGTTTAAACAGGGATCGTTAGAGGATCATGCAAGCCTCGTGGAGGCAGTGAAGAATGCGGACGTGGTAATCTCCACAGTTGGATCACTGCAGATAGAGAGCCAGGTCAATATTATCAAGGCTATTAAAGAAGTCGGAACCATCAAGGTACATACTATATATACAATACCAGAACCTAATCAAATCTTAATCAGTGTAGCGTGGAGAGGTATTAAAACCCTTTTAGGCGAGGGTTTTATCTCTGCCGAGGGTTTTAATCTCTGCTTCAATTTTATGATTAACCCAATGGATTGATTGATGTTTGCAGAGGTTTTTTCCATCTGAGTTCGGGAATGATGTTGATAACGTCCATGCAGTGGAGCCTGCAAAGAGTGTGTTTGAGGTGAAAGCCAAAGTCCGTAGAGCAATCGAGGCAGAGGGCATTCCTTATACATACGTCTCTAGCAACTGTTTTGCAGGGTATTTCCTTGCCAACCTTGCACAGGCTGGCCTTACAGCTCCTCCAAGGGATAAAGTTGTCATTCTCGGAGATGGAAATGCCAAAGGTTTGTTAACTGTCCCCTTTGATGGTGTTCACTATGTTTAAGCTATTAATATGCAGCTCTCAGTGGAGCAATTAATGTTCTTGGGATATACAGTACAAACTGAAGCTATTTTAGATCAGTTAATATATATTCCAGTGTATACAGCATTATTTGCTTTGCTGTAGGGTATATATTATTTACCTTCTATTTATTCTTTCCTAAAAATTACCATTTAAAATTCTCTTTTAAATTGTGACAGTGATTATATTTATTAATTCAACTGCTTTTTATATCATAATGTTAAGCTCAGTTTTTCTCTTCAATGCAGGGTTTCTATTATTAATTTTCTTTGAATTATGTTTGAATGCAATGCAGGATTTCTATTATTAATTTTCTTTGAATTATGTTTGAATGCAATGCAGTTGTGTATGTGGAGGAGGAAGACATTGGAACATTTACAATCAAGGCAGTGGACGATCCCAGAACTTTGAACAAGACCTTATACTTGAGGCTTCCTTCAAACACTCTGTCCTTTAATGACCTTGTGAGTCTTTGGGAGAAGAAGATTGATAAGACTCTCGACAAGGTCCATGTACCCGAGGAGGAGGTTCTTAAATTAATCGCAGGTCAGAAGTTGTAAACCCTAATTGCTTATTCTTGTTTGAACACATTATTTCTTGCAAAACCTAACCATTCCATCAATTTTTAAACATAATTTTAACGAAATTTTTATCATTGGCTCATTTAATTATGAACTTGAGTTTATGAATAGTCAATAGCAGATATGATTTGTCCAAAGGACTGCTTCTTCAAGCTGTAATGCTACGCCTAAATTGTTAACTTATCATAACATCAGCCATGATTAGGGGTAAATGTGCTTTTGGGGGTCGGAAATTTGCTACAGTTAGTAAATATTGCGTTTTCTTTTGTGAATTTTTTTACTGTGGATGATGGGCTTACAGCTTCCAAAACTGTGGTGGGTGATGCAGAGACACCATTCCCAGCTAATATTAGCACAGCAATTCGTCATTCTATCTTTGTGAAAGGAGATCAAACAAATTTTGAAATTGGACCTGATGGTGTAGAGGCTAGTCAACTGTACCCGGACGTGAAATACACCACTGTCGATGAGTACCTCAGCAAATTTGTGTGAATTATAAGAGATTCTTTCCACAGACTTAAGAGATTGAATAACGTTTTCTATGGAAGTTTGTATACCAGGCTTTTTGCCAAACAGGAGGTTCAGCAAAACAGAACCTCCTGTTTAGTATAGTATGATGAACTGAGCATAGGCAGATTCTTCACACATTTCTGGTCTATAAGAAGCAAATACCCGTTGTTTGTTTTCTTTATGGACCCTTTGTGTGAAAATATTGTCTTTGGAAATTGCATTTTGTGTATTGTTAAATACTATGTTAATAATTATAAGGGAGTTGCAAAATCATGGGTGAAGTGCTATATTTTTATAGCTATATCCTTGTTAATTAGCTAACTAGTGCCTGTTAACTGGTTGTTCCATGGCTTGTTTACAAGCTCGTTGTTCCATGGCTTGTTTAAAAGCTGCGTTTCTTCAGTGAATAAGTGGATAATTTGGTAGAGTGCTGATATCCATTTTTATAAGGCTCTTGAGTATGGTTGGTGTTATTGAAGGAAATGATGTCAAACCAGTGAATAATAAGATGTTTGGTTTTATTAATAGGGAAGAGTGTTTAGCTCTGGTTAGGTGAGAATTATTAATCTTAACAATTATAATTCATTTTTGTAATTTTACAAGATAATGGATGACTGCCTTTTTCAATAATGAAAAGTGTCAAATTTTGATAGTCCATTTTTCTTTTTCAATTTTTGCATGTCTTATTAAAAAAAGAATGGATAATGACATAGTAAATTATAACCAAATATTTAGAATTTCAAGTGTTATATACTATGTTGCTTGTAGATTCTAGGCATGAATCTTATCCTTAACTCTTTTAAGTATGGTTAGAACAGTTGAAATTTCATTTTTTATTATCATTATGGAACAAATATTAGGTCAGATTTAATAGTCTTATAAATTATAATCCATTTTTCTCTCTAAACTTTTGGGTGACTTTGTAAAAAAAACACAAAAACTTTATGGAATGGATAATAACAATGCACATGATGACCGAGATGTTGGCATGGAATATAATGTGTATAACCACCCAGATAATATCTTCAATGTGGTGCTTGTAAATGCAAAGCATGAATCTCATTCTTAACTTTTTAAATATGGGTTGGAAAAGTTCAATTTTCATTCTTGATTAGCATTATGGAACAAATAATAACAAAGTGGGTGATCATGATTAAAACAATATGCATATACATTTCAACATACTAGAACTAAGCATTGGAAACAGTGAGTGGCATGATAGGTTATTAAGGCGATAAAACTAGAGTTCTTGAAAGATGCATTAAAATTAGAGCTTTTGAGAGACTAAAAATCCAAAATCAAGGTAGGGAATTTAAAAACAATTCCCAGCAAACTTCTTAAACATCCACTCATGGGCAACAAAAATTAAAACTGGTAATTAAACAACCACTCTTTGAAAGACATACTAGAATCCTGTGCAAAATCATAAATCATCATCCACATGGAGTTGGCAATGTCACAATGCTCCCGGGGTCATCAAACTTGGGCTTTGAGTGCCAACCGGTTATATGAAGTGTCTCATTACCAACCATGGGCCCACAATGGAACACCATAAAAGTTGCAAAGGGACATCTATGGTCGTGTAGGGGAATGAGACAACCATTGCTCACCTATGACACAATTTGACACGACTCATCATATAGGTCCCACACCAGTGTTCCAAAAGTGATTTGAGATGTTCAAAATATAGCGAGGGTATTCAAAATATAGAGCACTTTTCAACTTGAGCTTGGAATTGCAATATTAGATTTACCATCACAAAAACTTTTCCAATTGCTGAAATGACAATAGGTCCTTTGCACCATAAAACTTGATTCTATTGTGGCTTTTTTAGAAGTAGAAAATATTTTCCACATAAAAGACATGTTGAGTTGCCTCAATGTTAAAGTTTTAACTATACAAACTCTTTTGACACCGAGTAGGGTGGCTTTCCATGTAAAATGAGATGGAGTGAATGGTCCATATAAACTATCACCTCCTTCCATAGTACATGGTTTCTACATACCTTTGCATGAGAGAATCAACATTTCTATAAAGGGAGCATTCATTTGGCCATAAAAGGAATTAGGGCATTTTGGTATATGAGCTACCCTTATGAGGAAACTTGCACTTGTGGTGGAAGTGACAAATAAGAAAGGAAAGAAGGACTTGTATGAGATAAATTAGAGAATATCTAGAGCAACACAATAATGATAAAACAATAAAATATAATTATTCGGGATAGATTAATAATAAATAAATGAACCGAAGAGTGTGTACAAAGAAACTAAAACAAATTTTTAATGCGTGAACAACCCACAACAAGAGAATATCCCATGCAAAAAATGAAGACACGAAATATAGCTCAAATCTATACAATGTTATTGTCATTACAAAGAGGTATTAAAATACAAAGTCGCATATGTAGTACTATGAATAGACATATATACAAAAACCTTGGAAGAACTTTGTGAAGCAACTTGGCCAATGGAGCTTGCTATGAGGGAGCTCCAAGTTAACAATGATATAATACATATTTATACACACTATGTGTATGATGATGGATGCCCCACTCCATAATCCAAGGCCAATTATAATATTTTCTAATGGTGATCACTTCTTCATTCCATGAGATTAGGTCAACACAAATGGCCTATTACCTTCGCTAGTGTTGTAATGTACCCCAACCCAATTGAGGTCCATTACTTGTGGAAATACACATAAATTTGAAAATTCTCTCCTAACTAATCATTTAGCTTATCAACTACATGAATACACAAACAAATTTAACCATTCTACTATCATTAATTTAAATGCAGCTACAACAAGCTAAAATAAATATGAGTGTAGCTAATTAAATTCATACACAACAACATATAAACAATTCAAATACACAGACTTAAAACACAACAATTTATCTCATAAAATAATATAGATAAACACTTATCTTTTCACAACAGTTGTGCAACCAATTACTTGGCCACCCAACCATAGACTTGTTGTTCTATATCTCAAGAGAAATTCACCCCCAAGCTGGGGCTAGGAATCCACAAAATATGACATCTCTCACAGTCCACTCAAAACTCACTGGTATTCTCCTATAACTATCTCCTTTTCACCCAACTCTCTTCCTTTTGACCTGACCAACCCAAGGAATGTACCCCTTCACTACTCTCAGTCCATCAGACATCTCATTCATTTATCAAGGTCTCTCTAGCACAGGTAACCAAGAATATCACTACTAGAAACTCAAGGGAACTCACTGCTAGGAAAAACTACCAATAAAACACTAGCAATAACTTGTTTTTACAATGCAACTCACACAAGAGTTCACTCTTCAGGCCCGATGTTGGACATGAATTTTGGATGAGAATAACTAAGTTTTGGAAGCTACGCCATAAAAGATGAAAGAACAAAAGACAAGACCAGAGCACCTGAAAAGGGCACATTTTGTGGCACAAAAGTAAGAAAAGTAGCAAATCGGTGCAAAATTAGGAAAAATGGTTATGACCCATTAGGGTTTTGGGGATATTTTTTTATGAACCATTAGGGTTTTTAGCCCTACTTTTTTGTATAAATATGTAAAGGGATGGGGAATATTAGGTTGTTGAGAATAAGAGATTAGTTTTCTCATGAGTGATGATGAGAGTTTGTGGTCGAGATTTTGGGAAAGATCTTTCAGGGATAGGAACATATCTGAGAATTTGCAAAGATAGGCTCGCACTACAGAACGACTAGGCAGGTTCAGGGATTACAATATGTTGTATCTTTTGTAAGTGCAGTGTGCAAGCATGATCTAGATTTTATGAGAAGAATGAAATGAATACAAATTATTATCAAAAGATGTTTAACATAGAATAATAGATATACAGTAAAATTGGTATCTATTCAAGAAGGAAATTAGTTGAAACTTTAAAATGCAACAAAAAACAAGCTTGATAGAATGGTGGCGGCTTATCTTTGAGAAGAGATGTGACAACTATGCTCATTCGCAAGAAGATGATTACAATGAGGCTCTCAAGGCGTTTCTACAATAAACAAGAATTTCAAAAACCCTAGACATCCAAAAACCTAACCCTAGGAGATGAAGCGCCAAAAGTCATGTGTCCCGTTTGGGTAAGTTAGTACATCAACTTCCCAGGGTCGTAACTTTTTCATATGATCTTTGTTTTAGGCGCATGATAGCCCATTGGAAAGGTATATCCAAGGAATACACATGTTGTTTGTGGCGAGCCATATTTATTTTGACTGTGGTGAGCCCTAAAAATGTTGTTTAGGGCCTCAAATCGGCCTCGAAAGTCAGGGACCCAAAAACTAGGAAAAAATTGTCGAACTAGAAAATTGTCAAAATGAGCCAGTTGGAATAGGTTGGATGCCACCAAAATCCATTTGGATCAATCCTCCGCCCTTAGGAAGAAATGGTGTCCATTGGGCTAAGTGCCCCCATTAGATGAGAAAATTTCTGCTGAATTTGGCCCCGCGTGAGCCACTTGCTTTGGTGCAGGAGTTGGCTTGCTTTAACAACTCGATAAAGCTGGATCCTTCGCTGGTGAGTGCCCTTGACCTATTTTTCCACAATATTATCACTGGATTCTTGTTGTATGCACTCGGGGTTGAGCTATGATGGTGTCAGTGGTTCTGCTATCTCTGAAGTGTCCAATAATGGTGGGAAATAAGGTCAAAGGAGATCCACGTTGAACAATGGGTGCAGGCCAAGGAAATGAGGAATGTTGAGCTCAAAAACATTATCACCCACAACTTTGGTGATGGTGCATGGCCCATAAAGGAGTGGGTGAAGCTTCCGATGGGATTCAATAGGCGCTCTTTCTACAAATGCAACCAAACTTTGTCGCTCACCTGAAACTTATGTGGCACCCAGTGTTGATCATGCGCTGCTTATACTTGTCATTGGAATTTTGTAGGATATCCTAAACCTATTGGCGGATGTGTTGGAGCTTCTCAATGAACCGGGTGGCTTTGTCAGCTTGAGTTGGCGCAGGAGATGAGTCAGTCGAGGTGACCGCAAGGGGTAGTGCAACATATTGTTAGATTATGAGCTTGATTTCTTATGCGGATTAATTCTTTTATTTTCTTCAATACTTTGATTCCATCTTAATACACTTCAACAATTTTAAATCATAATCGAATAGAAATAATTATGTAGATAAGTAAGCATGCATATCAACAACACATATACCCTGGGGAAACCCTGTACAGGGAGAAAAACCCCAGCAAACAATATTCCTTTATTGCATTAATAATGTAAGATCTCTTACAAATATCCACCATGAATGTACTTCTCTCAAAGAGCTTTCCAAGATGACTCTGACTTGACAAAGACTGAAAATACCTTGCTGAAATACACCTTTGATATGCTGCCTCTTTATCACTGATGTGCTCCTCTATTACTTCACCCTCAACCTACATATGAAAACTCTGTTTCAAAATTGTGTTGCAAAACTATGTTGCAAAACTATGTTGCAGAACTATGTTGCAAAAACTGTATTGAGGAGAGGGTTCGACCTCTTCTTATATAGGCTGAAGAGGGGAAGAGGAGAAGCTTGAAATAGTAACCTAATTGCATGCATTAGTCATAACTCTGTTGATTAAGGTTGGTTGTCATTGATGTCAACCCTTGAAGAAAGACCGGTAGCACAAAGGTTTGGGTAATGGACCGAATAGTGTTTGATGTAAATATGACTCATTATTGTTTTGTCATGGTTGATAAGAAGTAAAGATGGATAAACTCCAAAGTGGTCCCCTTATGGTGAAATCCCTCACGGGAAAATGCTTTGTGGAGTAAGAGAACCCATGCTTAATTGTGGAGTAATGAGATGAAGGAAAGTCAATTTTCCAGGGAAAATATCCTAGATGGATAGTTCTTGTCATGTCATTTCCGGTGGTATGTGGAACATCACATAATTCCTCACGGTTAGAGAGTTATGGCCATGAGAAGTTGGAGACTCCAGGTTTGGGTAATGGACCCAAGTTTGTTTGATGGGTAACCGTATGAGTTATGATATATTTTCATATAATCCTATTCTATATGGATAGTACATGTCATGCCATTTCTGGTGGTATGTAAAACGTCACATAACTCCTCACGGTTTGAGAGTTATGGCCTTTCGAAGTTAGAGGACCCTCATATGTCATCTAGAAGCCCCAAAAGGTCAAAGTAATCAAAGTGGTTTAATAGATTTTAAAAGGTAAATAATAAAGTGAAGTGATGAGTTTATTATAATTCAAAGTGAATACAAAATAAATTATTTCAATAATAATTTTAATGGAGAAATTATAAGTGGACCCAACCCTAAAATAAGGAAAGTGGGGTCAAGTGACCTAGAAGATGTTTTTAAGGAAACTACTTGGAGAGTATAAATAAGAGGCAAGGCTCTCTCATTTTAATCACACTTGAGCATATTGAGTATCTATAGGTGTATGAGGTATAAAAATGATATCTAAGCTGAAATTCTGAGGAAAGTGAAGAAAAGAAGGCCGAAATGCAAGGAAGGATAAATTCTTTTGATGGTGCTTTCTAAACTATGTTATTTTCAGGTCATCTCACCATTTTCGCTATAACTTTTTTTCTATAATGATTCAAATCCTGAAATTTTTATGCAAGTGAGAAAACATATCCAAGTATCTATGGTTACAAATTCATCTTTTGGGTCACTGTATTTTGGGAGTTACACTCTGTGGAAAATAGGGTTTGTGGTCAGTCCTGAAACTAGTCAAAATCAGGTGTTTCAGGTAAAAACGTCATAACTCCTTCATAACAGATCCAAATTTAGTGAGATCAAATGTGATGGTTAGGGTACAGTCTGTAGTATTCTGGGTAACCGTTTCATATCATTTCATCAAATATTTTGTGTGGGGTACGCTCTACAAGGTCGCTCTCTAGAATAAGCCAAAATTCAACAAGGTATGTCATTTTTGCTATAAATCCTTTTATGAGAGGTTCCAAGTAGTGACACTTGGAGGAATTTCATAAAAAAAACTGAAGAACATTGTGTATTAGTTTCAGATATTTATACATTACAGGTTCAAAGTTATGATTACTTCAAGTTAGGGTTGTTGACTAGTCCAAAACTAGACATGTGAGACTAAAGAAAAGTTTGATGAAAATGTTTGTCTCTTGTTTTGAAAGTTAAGGAAGGTTTGCAGAAATGTGATCATATACACCGGGTCTATTACAGAGCTACAAATCATATTTGGATGATGAAATTGATGAGGGATTTTGGTTGAGGTACATGTTGAGTACATGCTTGAGACAAGTAGTTGATGAGTAGTTCACACATGATTGGTACATACTTGGTACATGGTTGGATGCACTTGTTTATGGTACATCTTGATTACAGGTTGGTGCATAGTTGATGCACTTGTTTATAGTATAGGTTGACTACAGGTTGGTGCATGGTTGATGCACTTGTTTATGGTACAGGTTGATTACAGGTTGAGGTATAGGTTGATGCATGGTTCAGATTTATTGGTACAGGTTTACAACAGTATATCTCATAGTGATAGTGTGATAGTGGTTCCATCATTCTACTTCTACTTCAGAGTGGCAAGACGGGGCAAGGACAGGTGGTTGTAGCCACCTTTCAGTTGTAGCCGGAGAACATTGGGGGTTGTAGCCTCCTTCTGGTTGTAGCCAGATATTTGCAGAGTTGGAGCTTCCCTCAGGTCGTAGCCTGAGAAACTAGGGGGTTGGAGCCTCCTTCCACTTGCAGCTGGAAAACAAAGGAAGTTGGTGCTTCCAATGAATGTAATTCTTCAAGACATATAAGAAAAAACATTATGTGGTTTTCTCCTGATTTGGGTTTTCACGTGAAACACTGGTGTACTATGTATGTGTGTGATTGTTTATTTATTACTACTCATTATTGGATAATAATTCTACATTGATATAACATTTGAAGAAAAAAGATTATAATTACGTTATTACTGATTCACCNTAGAGAAGGTTCCTTCAGAAATCAATTTAACCACTGAAAGGTAGATCATGGAGAGTACCAACTCATATAAAAATGGAATACCACAGTTTGATGGACATAAGTATGCTTTTTGGAGCATAAGGATGAAGGCATATATACAGGCACATGGATTTCAAGTTTGACAATCAATTATAGATGGATACAAAGCACCAACATTTCCATCAACAAATGACAAAGCAGTGAAACTCGGTGAGAATAATTCCAAATCCATAAATGCACTTTTGAATGGTCTCAGTGATACGGTATTCACCAAAGTTGCACATTGTAAATCTGCTAAAGAGATTTGGGGCAAGCTTCGAAATATTTATGAAGGAGATTCAAAAGTCAAAACAACAAAGCTTCAAACTTAC
>ML779144.1:1550502-1561152 GCA_009831015.1 Picea engelmannii | reverse complement strand
CCATTTACGCAGTTGAAACCAAAGACTTTATCCCATCAGGGACTATTGATTGGTTCAACAATCCCATTCCTGCACCTGACGCTTTTGAAGAAGGTAATCTGGCTAACATTTCCCCCACCATCAAAATCGACATTTCCATTAAACTAGGCATCGTCGAAGAAATCATCATCGGAGTTGCTTGCACTCCTCAGGAAATCACTGCCTACAAAGCCCTCTTCCAGGAATTTAGAGATATCTTCGCCTGGTCATACACAGAGATGCCTGGCCTCGACCCCTCTATCGTCGAACATCGCATCGACACCTGGCCCGACATCACACCAGTTCGCCAGAAACAGCGACCGCTACACCCATCCAAGGCCGCGGCTATCAAAGCCGAAATTGATAAATTGCGTACAGCCGGATTTATCTACCCCATCGCTTATACGTCATGGGTTTCCAACCCTATACCCGTCGACAAAAAACAGGGATCTATTCGCGTTTGCACCGACTTTCGCGATCTCAACAACACATGTCCCAAAGACAACTTCCCAACACCCTTCATCGATCAGATCATCGATGATTGTGCTGGCCACGAGGCTCTCTCCTTCATGGACGGATTCTCTGGCTATAACCAAATACAAATCCACCCAGCCGATCAGTACAAAACAACATTTATTACCCCATGGGGTACATTTGCCTATCGGGTCATGCCCTTAGGCCTTAAAAACGTCGGCGCTACTTTCCAGCGCGCCATGACTTACATCTTTCATGATCTGGCTGCAATCATCCTCGCCTACTTGGACGACCTCACCGCTCAATCCAAGAAGCGCACCCAACACCTCGATGATTTACGAATCATCTTCCAACGGTGTCACCACTATAACATCCACTTGAATCCTCTCAAGTGTGTGTTCTGTGTCACCGCAGGGCGCCTCCTCGGTTTCATCATTTCCCAAAGCGGTATCACCGTGGACCCCCTCAAAGTCCAAGCCATCACCGAAATTCCACCTCCTCGGAATTTGTGACAATTACAGAGTCTACAGGGCAAAGCCAACTTTCTTAGGCGCTTTGTTCCTGATTACACCATACGCGCACATGGTTTCCTTCGCTTACTGTGTCACGACATCCCTTTTCATTGGGACGACTATGCCCAACAGTCGTTTGACGATCTTAAAGAAGCACTTTCCAATGCACCGTTGATTAGTGCACCTGACTACAATCGCGACTACATCCTCTACGTATCAGCATCAGCTGTATCAGTAGCCGACGTCCTCGTCCAGCTCGGAGATGACAATCATGAACACATCATTTACTACCTCAGTAAGAACCTCTCAGGACCTCCCCTGAAGTACAAACATGAAGAGAAACTTTCTCTTGCAGTTGTCCTCGCAGTCTAGAAACTGCGTCACTACATTCTGCTTCGCACCACCAAGGTCGTCGCAGATTCCAACCCTATGCAATATTTTCTCAGCCGTCGCCAAGTTAACGACAAGTTTGCTCGATGGATCATTATCCTTCAAGAGTACGACCTCGAGTTTTCAACACCTAAGAGTAAGAAGGCCCTTGTTCTCTCTGAACTTGTCACGGCCCTTCCCTCTGACACACCTAGTACCCTCGTCAATACTGAATTTCCTGACGAACATCTCTTTTACATCGCGTTAGATGATCCTTGGTATGGCGACCTCCTCATCTACCTACGAACTCAAAAGTTCGCTAGTCACCTATCACGAGATGATCGTCGGTGCATTCGCCATCAAGCCCCCCGCTATCTCCTCATTGGTGACATCTTGTATCGACGGGGCGTCGACACAATTCTTTGTCGCTTCCTGACTATTGACGAGGCCGACAGAGTCTTAAACGACTGCCACAGTGGGGCCTGTGGGGGCCATCTTTCGGGCATCGCCACGGCTCAAAAGATTATCCGGGCCGGTTACTTTTGGCCTACCCTGTTTCATGATTGCATTCATGCCGTGAAGCGATGTGAGCAATGCTAGCTCTACGCCAACAAAGCCCGAGCTCCCCCCGCTCTTCTACACCCAGTCATCACCGCAGGCCCCTTTTGCAAATGGGGCATTGAATTTATGACTTGTAATCCCCCCTCCAGCAATGGTCACAAATACATTGTTGTCGTTGTCGATTACTTTACCAAATGGGCTGAAGCTATGCCCACCTTCAACAACACCGCTGACACAGCAGCGCATTTTTTGTTCAACCACTTCATATCCCGGTTCGGAGTACCACTCCAACTAGTCTCCGATCATGGGAAACATTTTGAGAACGAAATCTTCATTTAAATCTCATCTCGGTTAGGCTTCTCTCACGAGTTTGCCTCACCATACTACCCTCAGTCAAACAGACAGGTCGAGGCAGTCAACAAAGTCCTCAAGACCATGTTACAATGCACGGTTAATAAACATAAAACCAATTGGCATCATATGTTATTTTCCGCGCTATGGGCTTATCGAACGACAGTGAAAACCGCCACGGGTTTCACGCCCTTTCACTTAGTCCATGGGGTCGAGGCAACTCTTCCCATCGAGTGCGAAATTCCCACCCTTCGCACTGCAATTGAGCTTTTACCTAACACTGCTCCAATGGAGCAGCGCTTGCTGAACTTGGAGTCTCTGGATGAAGATCGTCGATCCTCATTACAGAACAACGAGGCAGCTAAAAAACGATCCAAGGCTACCTTTGATCGCCATGTCAACCTTCGGTCATTCCACGAAGGCGACCTCGTCCTTGCCTATGATATCGCTCACGATACCTTTGGCCATGGAAAATTCAAATCACTGTGGCATGGCCCTTACATCATCCAACATTGCCTCACCAAAGGCGCATACATCCTGGCCTCCCTCGAAGGCCTCACGCTCAAGGAACCCGTCAATGGATTATACCTCAAGAAATTTTATGCTTAAACGTAGTCAAGCTACTTTAGGTTATTTTTTCTTTTCTAGCGTTTTTAATCTTTTTTCCTCATCTAAAACTATCCTTTGTGTTGTTGACAGATGACACCTCCACCAGCTTACCACATTGGTTACGCTGACGGCGCCAGCCGTTGGACACAAATTCTCGCTTTGGCTGCTTGGGCTCTCTACACCCCTTCACACGAAATGTTACATTCCAGCGGCATCTGTTTAGGACCAACAACCAATAACCAAGCCGAATACACTGCTATCATTGGCCTCTTGACTGACGCCTAGCATCATCACATTCGTCACATTAGCGTTCTCCTCGACTCTCAACTGATCATTCTCCAACTCAACAATGTGTACAGTGTACGCGACCCGTGCCTCTTTCGCAAATACCTGCAGGTTAGGTTATTATCTCGACATTTTGATTCCATTACATTTACACATATTCCCAGAGAATTGAATCAAACAACAGATGACATAGCTAACATGGTGCTCGATTGGCATATATCACATCAAGCTACACATACATAAACATCTCATACATCCTATCACAACATATAGGAAAAATAGACATCATCATCATCAAAAACAAAAACATATGAACAACACATTTGGAGTCACAAACATGTATACTCATATATATATATATAGGCCTCTTCGGCCATCCGAATGTTTACATATACAAAAAATACATCGGCCCACAGGCCCGTGCCACATCATGGTACAAAAAACGGCTCACCAGCCTATATAATAAAAAATGGTATACAACGTACAATATACATCAGGGGGCCTCTATCGCACCCCCAACTGCCCCTCCCTCAGGAGGAGATGGTGGCCCACCCCTACCAGCCCCAGGCGGTGGTGGTGGCACATCTGCAGGACCCCCCTGCTCAGGCGGCAGGCGCCCACTCGTCATGGCTGCGAGCACAGCTGCTCGCCACATAATAGACCGCCATGCCGGCAGTAATCCTATACACTGCTCCAGGAACTCCTCGTCCTGGATGCGAGTCCACATGCCCTCAGGCACGTCTCGAAACACCGTCTCAAAGCGACGGCGAATATCATCATCATCACCCCCGGCTGCCGCTGGAGGAGCATACGATGGCCCTGCACCTGGGTCACCACCTCGGCACCTCCTAGCCGGTCTCCCGGGCTCTGCTGGTGCCCCCGCAGCCTCATCCCGTGGCCGCCTCTCTCCACGTGGAGGTCTCCCCTCTGGCTGCACTGGCGGTCTGTACAGCTCCACCTCACACCCATGAGGTGCCAAATCTGCACATGCACCAAACAAGCAACAACTAATGGTATTAGTGTCTATACATCAAACATATGCACTAGTATATCAAAATCATAGAGTAAATCAAAAGAATCTAAATACATAACATACCTCTATGATCACAAACCTCCCCAGGAGGCAATACCATCTCCGGGTCCCCCCGGAAGTCTACCCCAGCATAGGGGAACTGCAGCATAACCTGCAGCATCTGCCGCCATATCTGTGCTGCCTGCGCAGTAAAGTAATGACCTCCCTCGCCACCACCATGGCGAACCAAAATCTGTGCCCACCGCCTCAAGCGCGGCTCCCGTACCCCTGGTGCCTCCAGTAGCACCCTTGGGCGTAGCATAGGCACCCTCTCTAAGAAAAAGGCCACCAAGATGGAGCCAAATGCAAACTCCCTAGTGCCTGTGGACCTACACCGGTCCAGCTGCGCGATCATCCGTGCATGAAGGGTCAGACCCCAGGAAAACCGCTCACGGCCCACCACAACCCTCTCCATCACAATCAGCTCCCCACCACTAATCCGATGGGGCGCTCGGGACCCATATACCCGAACGATCATCGCTGCTACGCAGCGATGCAGCAGGACATCTATCCCACTGATGCTCACTACCGACCCAGTCATATAATGCTCGCCCGAGAAGTATCGCTCGACGACTGTCTCCAAATGCATATCTCTCAGCAGCATAGGATCTGCCAGCAACGGTGTTCCCCAGAAGGGGAGCCCCGTCAAGAAGTAGACGTCCTCCATTGCAGTGAAGGCGATCTGCTCTCCTCGCACGAGGAAGCAGTGTCGATCGGGACTCCACATCTCGATCAAGAACTGGAGTAAATACTCCTTTGATCGTAACAACGGGCAATCAAAGAACTTTAGCAACCCACTGGTTGCTAAAGCCGCCCGAACTACCACCCGAACTGCCGGCGGTGCATTGGCCACAACCTTGCATAGCGGTGCCCAGTCTCGCTCACGCCATCGAACGTCCATGATCACTGCTCGCTACCTGCACACAGCCCAGAGTCCTATATTAGCTTAGGCAATCCTCCAAAACATCAAAAAGAGCTAATTTTTCACCCTGAAACCTTGCCTCAAAGGCGCGGTTTTACCACCCACAGGCACGCGCACATGCGCACCTGTTCGCTATACAGGCGCGCATATGTGCACGCCTGTTTTTCCCACAGGCATGCTCATGAGTGCGCCTGTCGACTATATAGGCGCGCTCTAAAGTGCGCCTGTCATACCCACAGGCGCGCTCGTGAGCGCGCCTGTGGGAAAAATAGGCGCGCACTCATGCGTGCCTGTCCGACCCACAGGCGCGCCCCTGAGGCGCACCTTATTTTCCTACCCACACGCACACATGCGCGCGTATTCAGTGTATAGGCGTGCACCCATGCACGCCTTCCACTGAGTCGCCCGTGCATGTGGGCCCACCCTCTACCCAAAAACCCCCTAAAACCCCCGTACGACCCCCCGTACCTACCCTGCCCCAAAATTAGAAACCTACAACTATGCAGGATGTTTCAACCACTAACCTAAATCTCGCACGCTGGGAAATGGATGTCTCGTGCTCTTGAAATCACTCAATCTCCTCTGGATATGCTCTGGAACTCACTGTAGCAGCAGGTACAAATAAGGTGGCAATGAGGGCCCTACAGCTATATATAGGATTTTTCCCAAACTTCCACTCACCATTCCGGGAGCCCACGGCGTCCGTTTTTCGAACCGTCTTCAGCCACGGGATCAGCATCCCGCCACCTACATCGTGGCTGTCCCTGGGTCACTTTTCACCCTGAGCCCCCGGGGCACCCTTTTTTTCGTCTCATGACCAGGTACGCACACGCATTGTCACATTTATCTAAATACATGTTCATATTTTCTCTTCTCTTCAGATATTGTTCACTTTGGGTATTTGGTTGTTCTCTGTGCAGGTACTTGATCATCATCCCTCAAACAACATTCCTTCAGGTATATACTCAGCACTGGCATGTAGTCTCTCCCACTGTATTGCATTTACATCTCCAGTCACACCCTCTAAGATTGGCCTTTAGGATACCCTATCTCGGCTCGACAGTACTCACACCTCCAGTTACATATTCAGTACTGCCACCCGGTAGCATTCTCACCTACATGAGTTGTTCCATTCATAACACCTTTTGGCACTTTTGACACCCATGCTGTTTTTCATCACCCTTTAGGGATGGGAGTCCCGGTAGTCTTTCATTATGTTGAGAATTAACCACATACTTCTTCTCCTCATGTTGCTAGCTTCCCATACGGACTCCCAGCACATCGCGTTATGGTCATGTTCTTTTTTTTTTACCTGCACCTCCACAGGATCACGAACCCACCATTTCATACACCATCAGTTTTCCCATCTGCGAACCTATCTTCATTTCACCTACCTCATACAGAAACTCTCCAATGGGGCCCCCTACCCTTCATCAATTTTCCCAGCAATTTCTTCCCTCACAGGGGCACTCATTTCACACTGGGGCACCCGTTTCTGTATTTTGTACATCTTTCCCAAATATATTCATTATTTATTGTACAAACCCCTTCCCTTTCCATTATTTACTTTTGTCATCACCATTGGCGACCTGCTTTCCTCTTGGCCACACGCAACCCATGTCACCCTTGGTTGGAGAATTACTTCTCATTCACCCTCACCGACATCGTCTATATCTTCAAAGCACTACCCAGGTCACTTACCATTTATCCTCTGAATTTGTTCACCTTGTCCCGCCTCTGGCACAACTTATCCTCGGTCTTGGCATCCCCCTGACACTCGACCTTATCACATGGTTGCAGCCATTGTTTGTCTCACACATTCTCCAGCCAAGGGCAGTCTTGAGTCTTCCCACTTCTTGACTTCGTCCATGTACCTCTGCCACTTCCTCACCACAGTAGATTCCATGAAGCCCTTTGCTTATGGAAGTCGCATCCCCCTTTTGTCGACATCAGCACACTTTTCCAGAAGGGCGACAGTATCTTGATTCTCATTCCCCATTTAATGAGAGATCTCGGATGGCACAGGGGGAAACACCATTGCTCCCTGCTGTCGTTGACCCCCATAACATTCGACGCCAACACTTTCTCATGTTGCGGTGGGTCTTACTTTGCGACTATTGTAGTTTTTCTTATCCATTTCCGAAGACCTCTGAACTTGGTAGGGCCACCAATTCCCACATCATCGTCGTTGGTTACTTCCGCGACTATTACCGCTGGTTCAGAGTATGTTCTGTTGCAAAATTGTCTTCTGCCTTTATCATTCCGCCCCCGAGGGCGCTGCAGTTGTCTACATCAACATTTCAGAGTTACATTACACGAGCATGGGGCATGCCCTCCTCATTTGTACACACTTGTATATTGATACACACCTTGTGGAAAGTCGGGATCTACAGGTTCCTTTCTTCTCCGAAGGATCGCTCTACGCGGTCTCATTCTTGCTCTCCCTTACAACACCATCCTCAGCAAAAGAAACATTGATGGATTTCGGCTATACGTTTTTCTCCTAACCTCATCCATCAGGGGGCATCTGTTATCACTGAAATTTCATCCGCATAGGGTGACAAGAACTCCGCATCATCAAAACAGAAAGAGTCATTCATGGCACAGGATTAATTCCATAGCATTGCAAAAGGGTCAAAAACCTATGCAAATTACCAAAAATTTGAAGGGCGCTATACATTATTTGGGAGCGCRTGCATATGCGCGTAACAGGATCATACAACGCGTGCATAGGTACACAAGGCGCGAMTGTTGGGCGAGAAACCCGCGCGCCTGCTAAACGACGCATTTATTGAAACTGGTCGGCTTCCCAACCACTAATGGATCGGCTCCCAAGTCGATTTGACACCAAATCCAAGCTCAATCCTCATGGTGGGTTGGTCAAAGACCTAATTGTGCCCTAAAGAGCCCCTTTTCACATTCAAAAGAGGCCACATAATAACGCAATGCTTGGCTATAAAAAGACATGAATGACCACCATTTTCTCAAGGAATTCTTCATACTGTTATGCTGCTGAGATTGCTAAGGACTCATTCTTTGGMAACACACATTGGAGGCTACATTTCATAAGCTATTCACCCCTCACTTGAGTGAATAAGCTTGGAGTTCTTTCACCCACATTTTTCATCTTTTCATTGTAAAGGAGAGCAAGCTTTGAGGGCCTCAAGAGCCTTCCATTGGAGAAAGGAGGGACCCAAGTCCCCTTTCTTCTTTGTGTGTCTTTGGATTTCATCAACAGATCAACTTATACATTGGTGATATTGGTCCATTTGCCTCTATTTTTCATTTGTTTTATATGCTCATAGTTTTAATTAGTTGTAGTTTSTTTTTTCTTATTGTTTTATTGTTTCTTTCTCTAACCTTTTACCTCACAACTGTCATGCCTAGAAGAGCCCAACTGGGCATGTAAGCACTCTTAATTTTCTCACACAGTGACGAATTGGGTGCAAACACATAGAATAAGTGAGTTATGCATTGATAAAGGATCGCGCAGAGGGAGTGAATTGCGCGTAGAAGAAAATATTGTGCAGTGAACGAACAAATAAGCCAGAGAGTTGTACAGAATGCGGAACATGTGAAGAAGGAATTTGAGAGGGTTTGCAAATATATTCTGGAGGTACGAATGGAGGAGGATACTCCATTGGAAGATCAGGTAGAAAATATCAATGAAGACATCCAGGTATTCCAAACGAAAATTGTTGAGTTGGAAACACCAATGACACCAAGCACACCCCCAGAAGAAAGAGACCAAATGGAGAAGACAGTAAGCACCGTAGTGGAAATTAAAAGGGATTTGAAAGTATAATGTGCTAATTTGTACGAATAAAACAAAAAATTTTGGAATCAGTTGTGAGAGGATTTTGAGTTATAGAGTATTGAACATAAGATTCAAACTGCACAAGAGAAGGCTCAGAAGATTAAGGAAACCATCAACAATTTTCCACTAGCTGAGAAGATGAATACAATGCAAGAGAGTAAGAAACTATACTCTGAAATGAACTGGTTTAGGGCTGAGCAATAAGCTCGCATGCAACATATAGAGATATTGTAGGAAGAAGCATTAAAATTTCTAGAGGAAATAACATAAGTGCAACACATGATCAAACAGGTAGTGGAATAAGATGAAGAGAAATGAAAGACTCATATCATTGCAGAATTAGTAGAAACAATTTTTTTAAACAAAATAAAGGTCAAGGAGAAGACCAATACAACAAAGGATATTTTTGAAAAATTCAAGGAGAAGTTGAAAAACGCTTAAGTGGATCAGGACTAGCCATAGGTGAGTGTTGGGGGCTTGTTGGACAAACATTTTGGATGAGAATAACTAAGTTTTGGAATTTGCACCATAGAAAATGAAAGAGTAAAAGGCAGGACCAGAGAATGCAACAAGGGCACATTTCGTGGCGCAAAAGAAGAAAAATTAGTAGATCGATACAAAAACAGGAAAATAAGTTGATCGACACAAAGTAGGAAAAATGGTTATGACTGATTAGGGTTTTGGGGATATGTTGTTATGAACCATTAGGGTTTTTAGACCTACTCTTTTGTATAAATATGTAAAGGGTTGGGGAAGATTAGGTTGTTGAGAATAAGAAATTAGGTTGCTCGTGAGTGATGAGGAGAGTTTATGCTTGAGGTTTTGGGGAAGATCTTTCGGGGATAGGACCAAATCTGAGAATTTTCATAGATAGGCTCGCTCTGTAGAGTGGCTAGGCATGTTTGGGGATTATAATATGTTGTATATTTTGTAAGCGCAGTGCATAGGACCGAGGTGATTATTGTACAAAGACTAATATAAGAAGACAACTATTGTGGACATAGCCCAAGGATTGGATGGACCACGTTAAAATCCTGTGTATAATGTGTTTCTTGATGTGATTATTCATGGACGTTATGTTTATGCATGATTAGTATAGATGTGTTTAACATATGGTTGATATGCAGTAATAATGAATGATTCAGTGGGTTGAGTACGTCACAATCTATGCTATATTGTTTTTTCACAATAGGGTTTAGGGTACCGAGTGAATCTTAAATGGGTTAATGCCACACAACTATTATGGTAAAAGTAATGAAATGTTAGTTAATGGAAGCCACACATAGGATTTGTCGACTAATAAAAGGATGCTAAATAAGGATAATGCACACAGGGTGAATACATATTAATGGCTATGTTGATAGACTCACATCCCCTCATCCATCCAGAAACTTGGTTCCTGCAGCCCCAATAGATGCCTTAGGTGAGACTTCACTTGCATGTAGGTGATGTCGAAAGGGTCGATATCTAAAGGATTTTTGTTGATTGAATAACTCGAACCTAGGGTCTTATAACTACATGCCAACACCTGACCACCAGGTTCTTATGCAATCCTAACAACTTTCCTCTTCAATCTTCAGCTCCCAAAACACTCTCTAATTCTCCCTCCATTGTTGTTCTAGCTCTTGAGATTTTATTTCCTTATTCACCCCCCCCCCCC
>ML779144.1:1522067-1550495 GCA_009831015.1 Picea engelmannii | reverse complement strand
CATGAAACACATGATTTTTCCCAAACAATTACGTTCTCCCCATACCAATTTCCTCTCTTTTCCACAAGAAACTTGACTCTCTCTCTCTCTCTCTCTCTCTCTCCCCAATCTTGATTTTACCTCATCTCCATGCTCCCAATAATTGTGGGATATGACTTCTCACACCCAACTCTTACATGTATTGAATGATTAGGATCTCATACACTCAAACAAAACAACAAAAGGTTGTTCCAAATGATAATAAAATTCATCTATGTGGGTTTGAATTAATACCCATAAATAATTTCCCTTTTGGACCTATTATCTCCCAAAATGAATCAGTCAATTTGTTCCATTTTGTAGCTGATAGCATGGTCATAAATTAGGTTTCTATATAAATTTTTAGAATTTAGAAGTGTCAAAACATAGGATTTAAGATGTTATCCTAGAAATAAATTGATCCTCAAAAGGTCTTTTAAAAAAATCAAGAAAAATCTTTTCAACAGCTAACATCTATTTTGAAGTTGAAGTTAGTTGGTGAAAGACTTAGGTTTCAATGACTAAAGTGTACTCCCAGCAGCAAGCGAGCCAGTGAAAGTGTCAACACGGGTTTTCCTCCAATGATTCCAGAAACCCAAAAGGGATACGCCAAACACACATCATACAATCATCATGGCGAGCTAATGGAAGCAAATGAGTGGTGACACCTTTTCATCATGTTCTAGCAGAACATCATGATATATTGTGCTCACATATTTCGTGTGGAAAATAGAGGAGGGATTGGAGAGGTGACGAACTCTTAATCATCATTGCAACCAGAGGATAAAGTAACAGCTATCTAATGACATCAAATCAAATCATCATTTCTTATTTTAAACTCACGGTGTTCAAAAATTCTATTATGGGGTTTCATATTTCAATTGATAGCACAGGGTCATTTTCACTAGCGCCAGCCTTTTCCTTATTAAGAAGATTACTGTGTCAACTGTGTACAAATTAACTGGTGATTAAATTGCAGATGGCAAGAAAGCAAGGAGGACTACTTCTGAGGAAAAAATTAGACAATTTATCTATTTTGCAATCTTATCTAGAGGTGCAGAAGCGTTTCTCAGACACAGGTTGTATGACATATGTGGGAAAGTTGCACGAGGGATATCACTAGGTGATAGCAGAGACTTTTGCAAAGTCATATGATGGAAAGAAATCTATAATGGGTCCTCTGGAACTGATAGTTGATGAAGCTGCCATCGCTTCAGCTACTGGATTCCCCAGAACAGGCCAAAGTTGGTTTAAAAAAATAGTGACCAAGAATTTGGATTTTAGATCATACCTCAAGACAAAATTCCAAAGTATAACCTGGAAGAAAAGTATCCATGTTTCTTACCTTGAACATGAATGGCAAGTTCTGTTTGAGGGCATTCAGCTATATATAACCTCAGAGGGAAGGTATGACAAGTTGATGTTATATCACTTTAGACTCATAGATCACTTCACAAGGAAGGTCCTTCTAAATTTGCCTTTCTTTCTTCATAAAAGCCTAACAAAGGTGTGTAATAGGATCAGATTTGAACCATTCAGCATAAAAAATGCCCTTTGTCATTATGGCCTGATTAAAATGATCATCTTGGAAGAATTGAGATAGAGAAAAATAACTTGGCAACACTTTCTCTTCTGAGAAGGTTTTGAGACCCAAACTCAACCTATAAATGAAAAGAAAAAAGAATGCAAGAAGAAGACAACCCCTCAGAGTAGCTCAAAGAGAAGGAGAGCTCTTCCAAAGTCACCAGAAGAGAAAACGTCTAGCATGAAGCCCAATAAAGTTAAAAAGAAACTAGATTTGAGAACAAACCTTGAGAAATCCACAGTAAAGAAGGTAAATGTTCTAAATATTCCATACATAGATTTAGACACAGAACCAGAAAAAGATGATGAAAGTCTAGCCATCAAAATTCTAGAGCACTCCATGGAACCTGCACAGGATTTTGAAGTTTTGACTTCCAAAGATGAAGGTGAAACCTCAAGAAATAATAAATCAAAGAAATCATAGAAGATTAAGGAGTTGGAAGAGGTAATAACACAACAGGAGGTTCTACAAAGGGTGATAAAGGCAAGATATAAAGCTTTATCAGATAATTTTGCAAATACCAATGCATCTTTTGAGAAGTTGGCACGTGAAAGTATAAAGGATAAGAAGAAGAAGAAAAAGATCACAAAGGATTATAATATCTTATGGTGGTTAGCTAAGCGCCTGAAGTGGAAAATAAAAAAGTTGAAGGAAAAAATTACCACACATCCAGATTTACAAGTGCTGGTAGAGGTTGTTGTAAATCTGTAGGGAGATTAATCAAATAAACAATGATTTTTTGTTTTGAACATGAAAGGTTTTCCTTTTTATTAAAATAGAGTTTTCACCAGCACAAAAGGTGCAATTATAACCAATTAGTTGTTGAAAAGAAGAGCTTTCATCGACTAATTAGAAAATCCTAAGGCGAAATAGCTGGTGAAACCACAGAGTAAGAATTTTGAAGATTTGATCTCAAACAAAGCTATTTTTGGGTGATTTAACGGATAAGAGAGTATCAAAAAGATTAATCACCAAATAATGAAATATTCAGTTTCAAAGATTCGTGGAGATTTTGGAGGTGAATGCTTAATTGGTTAACTAAAGCTTTGTTCACAGCTGTTGAAAGTTTTTGAACCACTGAAGACATGTGTCCTTTCCTTGATGACACATCAGAGACATAGCAATGATGAAGACCAGACGTCGAAGACAAACTTTGAAGACAGTTCGATTCATAGGAACTAGTTCTTAGTTATCGTATTGTATTTAGTTTTGTTTTTTGTTTTCTATATTTAGAAATCCATATCTAGTTTTCCAGTATCTAAGACTTGTTGTAAAGGCTATAAATGCCTATCTTTTTCAGATGCCAGGGTTCGATTTTGGATACAAAAGATACTATATTGTAAACAGACTTTTTCATATGATGATTCAAATCACAGTTTTCTCTCTCTATTGATGTCATATTATCATCTTTCCTTCTGTACTCTTATTCAAGTTGTTTTAGTTGTAGAATGTCTATCATCTCATTGGTTAGTTCATAACTTGATTAATAGTTTCTTATCATTGTTTATTAAACCCTACATTTGTATTTGGTTTATAAGAATTATTTTCTCACCCACTTAAAATCTATCATCTGATTATTGATCCTTGAGAGCACTGGTTCATTTGATTCTCATTTTGATTGTCTGAATACCATATTGTAATTGAGTTATCCCATTGATCTACACATACAAAATACAAAAACAAATTTACCTTAAGTTACAAAGCATCTTTGACCCACAACCTCAAAGATTTTCTTGGAGTGATAACAAATTGGCGCCATTGTCGGGGATCGAATACTGAAGCTCAACTTTCCTAGGAGATGACACAGAGCTTATCTTTGATGATATACAAAGATTATACATTACATTGGTTGTAATCATCTATCTTGAAACTCCACAAGTTCATCCTGGCTCCAAATAAGATCAGTACCAGGGCGAATCTACAAGAATCACCTGTCACACAAGTGCCCAACCCAGAACTAATTCTTAGAAGAGGAAGATCATTTCAAGGCCAGACTTCAAAATCAAGTACCCAAAGTAATCTTCTTTCTCATTCTAATAAATCCATAGAAGAAAACATTGGATCTTCTTCCTCTAAGATTGTCAATGAAAAAGCGTCTATAACAACTGCAGAAGAATCAATTATTTCTTATCAAGAGGAAAATGTCATTACATAAGAAGTGATAGGCTCAAATTTGGTTGAAGAATCATCTAAAAATTTAGAAAGAAATCCCATCTCATCATCCCTTGAGTCTTTTCACTCATAGCAGGAATAAGACCATATACATATTCACACTAGCCTCCTTGTTGTAGAGTATATTCTTCAAGAAATGTCTGCTAAAGATGAGGAAAACTTGGCTAAACAACTTACAAAATTCTATATAGCCTCATACGAAACTTCTTTCCCATCAGAGAGTTCTCCTCCTTTTAAATTAAATTCCCCTAGTGCCGAGGAATCAGAGAAAAGTCTATCACCTCTCTCACGAATAATCATTATGGTTGCACCTCCTCATCCTAGCTGCTAGGTATGCACCATTAATATTGCCAAATCCAGTATCAGTCATGCCTACAGGAGACTATTAGAAGTATATGCCCAAATTCACAGGTGAAGGTGATGTGTCTGCTGAAGAACATATAGAGGCCTTTTACAGTTATGCAAAAAACCTTAACATTGAGGAAGAAGATGTTTGGACTCGAGTTTTTGTCCAAAGCTTAGATGGCCATGCCAGGAAGTGGTTCAAAGAAATTCATGTTGGTTCAATAGCTGGCATAGAGCAATTGGATGGTATTTGTTTTAAGCACTGGGGTGATAGAAGATATTTTTTGTACTATATTACTGAATTTGGAAATCTAAGGAAATAAAATGGCGAATCAGTCTCTGATTTCACTAAAAGGTTCAATAGGATGTATAATAAAATACCAACTGGGATAAAACCCTTAGATACCTCTGCCAAAATCACATATGCAAATTCATTTTATTCAGAATTATGTCCGTTGTTGAGAGAAAGAAGGTCACCTACACTATATCTTATGCAAGATTTTTCCCTTGAAGTGGAATCAAATATATTGGATGCTCATAAGTTAAAGGGAAAGATTGATAGAAGAAAGCCTAGAGATGAAGCTTCTTCTTCATCCAATACTCATCCAAAATTAGACAAGATGGATAAAATATTAGAGACTTTAACTTCTAAGATGTCTAATCTTAAAATTGAAAACCAGAAGCCTCTCAAGGGAAGGGGTACTTATAATTATACACACAAAAATTCTAATCAGAATCCCAACAACTTCAGGAGAAATAATCAGCAAGTGCAGATTTTGCAGAGAGAGAGAGAAATCCTACTGAGGATCAAAGATAAAGGCTCCTCTTCAAAATGTTGTGATGGACGAAGATGAAGATGATTTTCAAGAACATGAAGAGGATAATATTCACTACGTTGGAGATGATACATGGAAATATTATTTGACGTGACATGACTATCAAGAGGCATTAATGACTTAACAGATAGATGAAAACTATGCTGATAATGGTATTTTTCAAATGGAAGAGAAGAAAAAATATAATCTCATATCTACGTCTAACACTGCCCAATAGAGTGCACCATCTCCTCCTAAGAAGATTCCTACCCCTGTCAAGAAAAAGGATCAGATACCAGAGAATCAACATGCAACCTATTCAAATGAGAATACACCAACTCCTCCAAAGAAGATTGTTGCTCCTGCCAAGCAACAAATTCAAAAAAATCAGACCCCTAACGACCAACAAAGTGTTTTGAAAGCTCCTTCAAATGAGGTAAATTTTTTTGATAAAACTTCTTATTCTTTCAATTTTGAGGTTGAAATACAGAAAATCAAAATCCCCATCCCGTTAGTTGAGTTAATGAAAAATGAAGCATTCAAGAAGGATATCCTCAAAACTGTTGACCCCAAGTCCATATCTCCCTCTGCTGATATTATTAATATATATGATGACAAGCCAACCATTGTTTTAGGCCAAATGATAGAAGATAGAGATGAAAGTTGTCCACCTTTTTATATCTCTCTGAACATTCATGACAAAACATTACATAACTTCCTATTAGACTCTGGAGCCTCTCACAAATTAATGCCAAAGGTAGTTATGGATGAGCTTGGATTAGAAATTACCAAGGCTTACCATGATATTTTCTCATTTGACTCTCGAAAAGTTAAATGTCTTGGAATGATCAAGTATTTGGTTGTAACTTTGACCCAAGCATCTATGAAAACTATGGTTATGGATGTAGTGGTAGCAGATATCCTTCCCAAATTTGGATGTTTGTTATCGAGATCGTGGATGATGATATTAGGTGGAACTCTTCAAATGGATCTCTCATATGCTACTATCCCTATTTTTGGAGGAGTAAACATAAGATTATACAAAGAGTCACAACTTTCCTACATCATCAGTGATGAACAAAATCCAACCAATCATCCTATTTATTCATTTGACATAGGTATGGGATCTTTCATATTACAAATTGATGATTCATTATTAGATTCATTGTTTCTTAGGAAGCCTGTAGTTCAGTCCACAAAAGTAGAAAAATATGACCTTTGGACCATGTTCTTTGATGGAGCTTGTACTAGAGAATTAGCAGGAGCAGGGGTGGTATTCATTTCTCCTTGAAAAGAAACCACTCATTTGTCTTTTAAGCTTGATTTTAAAGCAACTAACAACATTGTAGAGTATGAGGCACCACTCCTAGGATTAAATGCAGTCAGAGAGATGAAGATTCAGAGACTACAGGTATTTGGAGATGCAGACCTAATAATTCAGCAAGTAAACAAATCCTTCCAGGCCAAACATGTTAGGTTGAAAGCCTATATAGATGAAGTTTTGACAGTGATCCATGCTTTTACAGATTTCAAGATTACTCATGTTCTTAGAGCCATGAATGAACTAGTTGATTCATTGTTTGTTTCAGCCTGCTCTTTCATAACTCCATTACCTCCTAAATTAAACTATGAATTCCAAGTAAAATATAGGCCATCACTCCCTGATAATGTAAAGTTTTGGAAGGTTTTTGAAGACGGTGTTGAACTCACCAGATTCCTTGTAGTAATGGATGAGTTTGCATATTTGTAGATTGATTTGGAGAATGAACATGATGCATAAGATGAGAAGCCAAAGCTCATAAGTAAAATTGGAGCACATGAAATTGTTCAATTGCCCATGAACATAATTCCTAAAGGATTGGTTCCTTTAGAAAATATTTTTTGATAATAATGATGTGGTTGTCAAATTGGAAAAGAAGGAAGAGGACTCATATGATTTTTAGTTTAATGTAGCCAGTGAACAAGATCCTAAATATGTCAACTTGGCTTCTCATTTGTCTGAAGAACAAAAGGATGATTATGGTGAGTTGTTAAAAGAATTTGCTGATATCTTCGCTTGGAAATATGGTGACTTGAAAACATTCAACACTGAGATAATTCAACACAAAATTCCTTTAAACAAATATACTAAACCTTTTAGGCAGAAGCTTATATCTTTCAGTCCTATGTTGCTGCCTATCATGGAAAAATAGATCAATAAATTATTGGATGCTAAAATTATTATACCTCTCAGATACTCAAATTGGATTGCTAACCTTGTACCTGTCAGAAAGAAAAATGGAGAGATCAAACTCTGTGTGGATTTCATAAATTTAAACGAGTGTTCTAGGAAAGACAACTACCAGCTACCCAAGATGGAACACATTTTACAGAAGGTGTTAGGGTCAAGTGTGATGTCCTTCATTGATGGATTTTCCAGATACAATCAGATTGATGTCCATCCAGATGATAGAGAAAAGACTGCCTTTACCACTCCATGGGGCACTTTCATGTATGAAAAGATGCCTTTCGGACTGATGAATGCTGGATCTAGTTTCCAGAGAGCAATGGATATCGCATTTGTTGGAGAGAAAGACAATTTTGTTTTGATATATCTTGATGACATAACTGTTTTTTCAAGCAGCCATGAAGAGCATTTACAACATTTGAGGAAGGCATTCCTAAAATGCAGAAGGTATGGAATTTCTCTTAATCCTAAGAAATCTAATTTTTCACTTAAAGAAGGGAAATTTCTTGGACATATTGTTTCAGCTGATGGGGTGAGGATTGATCCAAAAAGAGTAGAAGCCATTAAAAATTTATCTCTTCCTAGATCAAAAAAGGATATCCAGTCTTTCCTTGGAACTATAAACTTTATCAAGAGGTTTATAGAAAAATTTGCAGAGCTTACCAAACACATTACTTGTATGTTAAAAAACAATTCCGAAGTTAGGTGGACTGAAGAATCTAAACATTTTTTCAGTGCTATCAAAAAATCTATCATGAAAACCCCTATTTTAATCAGTCCTAACTTTGACAAAGAGTTTTACATATTCTCATTTCCTTCAAAAGATACAATTGCAGTTGTACTATTGTAGAAAAATGTTGATGGTCAGGAGACACCAATTGCCTTCTTCAGTAAAGTCTTGAGAGATGCTGAAGTAAAGTATGAACCATTGGAAAAGCAATCATACACACTCATGAAATCATTAAAAGCTTTTAGGATTTACATTCTTCAATCCAAGGTAATAACCTATGTACCTTCAAGATCTGTTAAATATGTGCTTATACAACCTGACATAGATGGAAAAAGGAGTAAGTGGATAGCAAATTTAATTGAATTTGATGTAGAGATGAAGCCGGTAAAGCTTGTGAAAGGTCAAGGACTTGCCAAGCTCCTGGCAGAAGGAAACTGTAAGTTTCTTGAGATGAATTTTGTGGTATAAATGCAGAGAACATTCAGGTTTCATAAGACAGAGGTAGTGATAATTTGCAGGTTTCTCCTTACCTAGATGACTGTGAATAGTACAGTCACATTATTTATTTTCTGTAGAATTTAATAGTTCCTTCAAATTTGAAAAAAACACAAGGGAGAGCTTTAAAGCTCAAGGCCATAAATTTCTGCATTAATGACAAGTTATTGTTCTGGAAAAATCCAACAGGGATACTCTTGAGGTGCATAAACCAAGAGGAATAAGCTAAAATCATGACTGAATTTCATAATAGTGAGTGTGGAGGACATCATTATTAGAATACTACCGCTCATAAAATCCTGAGAGCTAGTTACTATTGGCCATCTTTATTTTTAGATGTGTGTAAATTTGTGAAAACATGTGACAAGTGCCAAAGGTTTGCAGAGAAACAACAACTAATATCTCTTCCCCTCAAACCTATTGTGGTCACGGGTCCTTTTAAGCAATGGGGTTTGGAATTCATAGGTTAGATTCATCCACCTTCTAGCAATCAACATAAAAGGATCCTTGTGGCTACTGATTATTTTACCAAATGGATAGAGATCATTCCTACAAGAAATGCCAATCACACTGTCATCATTAATTTTTTGCAAGAAAACATGTTCTCCAGATTTGGCTGGCCTAAGAGAATAGTCACAGAGAACGCTGTTGATTTTAATGATAAACACTTGGTAAAATTATGTGAAGAGATGGGAATTCAGCTAGTACATTCTACTTCTTACTATCCACAAGGAAATGGCTTAGTTGAATCATCAAATAAGAGTTTAGTCAGAATCATAAAGAAGTTGCTTGAAAAAAATACCAAGGGCTGGGATTCTAAGTTGAAATTTTCTTTGTGGGCTGACAGAGTTACAAATAAAAAGTGGCACACCCCCTTTCCAGTTGCTATATGGAACTGAAGCCATATTTCTTGTTCAACTTCCACTGCCAGTTGCAAAATTTTTACAAGAAGCTAACTCTGAGCCAAATGATCTAACTAGGAAGATCCACAATTTGGTAGAGCTGCAGCAAGACAGAGAGAAATTTCTAGAAAAGACAGAGTTACACCAAAGGAAGATGAAATAATTTTTTGACAGAATATTTAAGGCAAATATTTTCAAGGCAGGGGATTTGGTTATGAAATGGGATGCAGGAAGATAGGAAAAGGGAAAATATAGCAAGTTTGATGCACTCTGGACAAGTCCATTTGTCATAGCATCAACTCAACAGAACAATACTTTTGTCCTCCAAGATCTTGCAGGTGAAGATGTATCAGGTGGTCCATTCAATGGGCAGTTTTTGAAACTCTACTTTTCATGAGGCTTTCCTTAAAGCCTTCTTATTTGTACATATTCGTTTCAATTTTTGTTTTTGTTTTGTTTCTTCAATAACTCCATGCCCAATGGAATACTGAGTAAAATCAGTTTTGAATTTAAGTTGTAAATAAGGCTACTGAGTCAAACTAGGTTCTTGGAAACGTCACAGGGAGGTATCCATCCTAGATAGAGCCAAATGTTATCTCCCAAAATGAATCGGTCAATTTGTTCCATTTTGTAGGTGATAGCATGGTCATAAATTAGGGTTCTATATAAATTTTTAGAATTTAGAAGTGTCAAAACATAGGATTTAAGATGTTATCCTAGAAATAAACCGATCCTCAAAAGGTCTTTTCAAAAAATCAAGAAAACTCTTTTCAAAAGCTAACATCTGTTTTGAAGTTGAAGTTAGCTGGTGAAAGCCTTAGGTTTCAATGGATAAAGTGTACCATTCATCATAAAAAAATTCCTTTGTCATTATGGCCTGATTAAAATGATCATCTTGGAAGAATTGAGACAGAGAAAAAGAACTTGGCATCACTTTCTCTTCTGGGAAGGTTTTGAGACCCAAACTCAACCTAAAAATGAAAAGAAGAAAGCAGGCAAGAAGCAACCAACCCCTTAGAGTAGATCAAAGAGAAGGAGAGCTCTTCCAAAGTCATAAGAAGAGAAAAACTCTAACATGAAGCCCAAGAAAGTTAAAAAGAAACTAGATTTCGAAACAAACCTTGAGCAATCCACAATAAAGAAGGTAAATATTCTAAATATTCCATACACAGATTCAGACACAGAACCAGAAAAAGATGATGAAATTCGACCCATCAAAAGTCCATAGCACTCCATGGAACTTGCACAGGATTTTGAAGTTTTTATTTCCAAAGATGAAGGTGAAACCTCAAGAAATAATAAATCAAAGAAATCACAGAAGATTAAGGAGCTGAAAGAGGTAATAGCATAGCAGGAGGTTCTAGAAAGGGTGATAAAGGAAAGATATAAAGAGTTATCAAAGAATTGTGCAAAGACTAATGCAACTTTTGAGAAGCTCGCACGTGAAATTATAAAGGTTAAGAAGAAGAAGAAAAATATCACAAAGGATTATAATAGATTATGGTGGTTAGCTAAGTGCCTGAAGAGGAAAATCAAAAAGTTGAAGGAAAAAATTACCACACATCCAGATTTACAGGTGCTAGAACAGGTTGCTATAAATCTGCAGGGTGATTAATCGTATAAACAATTATTTTTTATTTTAAACACAAAAGGTTTCCTTTTTATTAAAATAGATTTTTCACCAGCACATAAGGCACAATTATAACCAATTAGTTGTTGAAAAGCAGAGCTTTCATCGGCTAATTAGCAAATCCTAAGGCGAAACAACTGGTGAAACCGTAGAGTAAGAAATTTGAAGATTTGAGCTCAAACAAAACGATTTTTGGGTGATTTAAAGGATAAGAGAGTATCAAAACGATTAATCACCAAATCATGAAATATTCAGTTTCAAAGATTCATGGATATTTTGGAGGTGAATGCTTAATTGGTCAACTAAAGCTTTGTTCATAGCTGTTGAAAGTTTTCCAAACACTGAAGACATGTGTCCTTTCCTCCATGACACATCACATACATAGCAATGATGAAGACTAGACATCGAAGAAAAACTTTGAAGATAGTTCGATTCATAGGAACTAGTTCTTAGTTATCCTATTCTATTTAGTTTTGTTTTCTATTTTCTATATTTAGAAATTCAGATCCAGTTTTCTAGGATCTAGGACTTGTTGTAAACGCTATAAATGCCTATCTTTTTTAGATGCCAGGGTTCAATTTTGGATACAGAAAATACTATATTGTAAACAGACTTTTTCATATGATAATTCAAATCACAGTTTTCTCTCTCTATTGATGTCAGATTCTCATATTTCCTTCTGTACTCTTATTCAAGTTGTTTTAGCTACAGAATGACTGTCATCTCATTGGTTATCTCATAACTTGATTAATAATTTCTTATCATTGTTTATTAAACCCTACATTTGTATTTGGTTTATAAGCATTCTTTTCTCACCCACTTAAAAGTTATCATCTGATTATTGATCCTTGAGAGAACCGGTTCATTTGATTCTCATTTTGACTATCTGAATACCATACTGTAATTGAGTTATCCCATTGATCCACACATACAAAATACATAAACAAGTTTACCTTAAGTTACCAAGAATCTTTAACCCATAACTTCAAAGAGTTTCTTGAAGTGATAATAGGACCAATGATCTAGGTGGATATGAGTGGCAAACCAACTATTCCACTGGCCCAAAGAATAATTTTCATTTTGGCAGTTTTTTCCTAGTTTTTCGCGTCCTAGGTTTTTTGACACAACATAGTCACACTATAGGTTTTAGCCAAAGTGTGATGGAAACATGTGTATTCCTCAGATAGTTATTTCCAATGAGCTATCATGCGCCTAAAACGAAGATCGTATGCAAAATTTATGACCCCGAGATATTGATGTACCACCTTACCCCTTCGAGGCCCAAATGACTTTTGGCACTTCATCTCCTAGGGTTAGGGTTTTGGATGTTTATGGTTTTCTCATTTATTCTTTATGTTAAAAATTCCTTTGGAGCTTCCTTGTAACAATATTATTGCAAATGAGCGTAGCCATCACATCTCTTCTTAGAGAGAAGTTGCCACAATTTGAACACGTTTATTTCAGTATGCATTTTTACATTTTCAACATATTCTCTTTATTAATAGAAGTCAAGTTTTACTGTATCTCTATGTATTTCCTTTCTATACATTTTCATTCCATTTTTTTCCATTTATAAATCTAGATCAGTTGTATCAGAGCGATCTGTTATCACACTAAGTTGCCTTGGGTATTTACCCTTTAGTTTCATCTTTTCCTAAGCCCTTAGATTTTTTTTTTTTCCCCTTTAAAAGTGTGTTTGTTTAGGTCCCCTTGATAAATAAAGTTTTAAGTCATGACTTATGTTTTGATCCTCACAATGTTTTTTGACTTAGGAGCATTTTTTCATGACTTATCTTTTGATTCCATTCATGACTTGACACTAGGATCGAATCACACTATGATCATCTTGATTTGACATGCCATATTCCTCACTCATTCCCTCGTAGCCTTGCATTGATGTCCCCTTTGTCCTTTCCTTACTATCCAATCATTTTTTGAAATGGAGCGCTGCCAACTCATCAGGTGTTTCCGTAGCACACTCCCTATCCATCATATTCTACCATGATTTGTGGTTACGACGATGATGCAATCTCTTCCTTGTTTTTAGTGCCAAGGGTGGTTAAAAGATGCTTTCAAGGTTTCATATTTATGATATCTGATAATGGTTTTTGAATTTTGAAAAATTCAAATTGTTGCGCTGCACAAACTACCAGTTCCGACCAATTGGCAGCAACGCTACCAGATCTGATACTAAGGTGGATTTAGAGGCCGGGTTGCTCGTGAATCTTTCCTGAGATTTTTTTGAGGCCTCGAACTATCTTTATTCCACAGGTATTCTTCATTTTTCTTCCTTTGCACATCAATTTCAAGGAGAATTAGCACTCGAAATTTTGGTAATTATCGTGCCTGCATAGTTGGAGGAGATATTTCCTCACACCATCCTATCAGTTTTTTTTCCTCCATTCAAACCTGTAGATCTCACCACCTGTCTTTTGATTTTGATACATTTTCCAATGATTTCCATTAAGCTCATAGTATCCAAGCATGTCTTATCCTCTGTGTGTGTGGTGTGCTACCTATAGAGGCTACTAAAACTACATTGTTTATCCCCTGCCTTATCTGGCAGTTGAGTCGAGTTGTTTCAACCTAGTTTTCAATGACCATTACAGGGTATCCCTTCATCATATACTTTTCTTAGTGTTTATACATGCACACATTCAAGGGAAGGATTTCTACAACCATTTTTAGCTAGCTAGAAACTCGTCTGGATTAAGGGAAATTCTTATAAAGGGGCAGCCTTTTCCACTTGAAATTTGACTCTTTAATCCTCCTGGTTATCACCACTCCATAGCCCTAAATATCTTATCCTAAACTATGGAGACTCCTCAAAATAAGAAGTCACATAAGGGAGGTAATTTGGTTAGAACTGAGCCTATAGACATGCATCTATTCAAGGCAGAGCCCATGGACAAAGAAGTTTTTCAAAGGGTGGGATACCTCTCTTTCTGCCAAAATATGCAAAGAGGTCATCCTGAGGTGATAAGGCAGTTTTCCTTACATTTTGATGGCCTGAAGACCAAGGTAGGGGACCTAGAATTTGAGGTGTCTGAGACCTCTATTTCAACTGCTACAGGAATCCCTATAACTGGTGAGAGCTGGTTTAAATCCATGGCCTTAGATGCAACCTATGCCAAATATTTCCTTAAGCCTGAATATCAAGTTGATAATATTTCTAAATGTGTGCCAAGAAATCATCTGATTGAGCAATTTGATAAAATATTAAGGATCATTCAAAGGTACTTTACATGTGAGGGGAGTTTCAATACACTATACCAGTACCATATAAGGCTTCTACTGCATTTTACTAGAAAAATTGAAATGAACATTCCCTACTATTTTCTAAGGAGCATAGGAAAGATGTCAAACATGGTTCAATCCAAGTCTAAGGATGTGGATACTAGCATATTTCATTATGGGTTGATTAGAATGCTAGTTTCTGAAGAGATGGGTAAGAAGGATATCTCATGGGAACATTTCATTATTGCTTCTCACATGAAGTTGGATGTTACAACTACTCCTCAGTCATAGATAGCAAGCCCTTTACCATTCACCAATGATGCTAAAGAAGGTACTAGCAAGAAGAGAAAGAGCAGAATTCCTATTCAAGATGAAGAGACCATCAAGGAGGTTGGAATAACTGAGGAGGAGGCTTATCATTCTCCATAGAGAGACCTTTCACCCCCTCCTCCACCATAGTTAGAAGAAGCCCCTTATTCTACTAAAACTACAGAAAAGAAAGGGAAGAAGCTAAACTTCTCTTCATCTCCTTCAACATCCAACATCAAGGTCAGAAGGCCTTTCACAAGATTATCATCTCTTAAAGAGGCTGTTGAAGAACATGCCATACCAAAAGTCTCTATCCTACATAAGAAGAAACATAAGGGCCAAGCCATTGAAAATCCTGTGGAGAAGAAAGAAGAAAATCCCTGTGTAGAGAAGAAAGAAGAAATCCTTGTACAAAAGAAGAAAGATAAATGAAAAGGCATAAAGAAGCCTATTGAGATAGACAAAGTAATTCCTATGCAGCAGGAAGAGGAAACCATGAAAAATCATGTTGAGACTGTTCACATCACTACTCCACCTAGCATCCAGACATTCAAAAGACTAATTAGGAAACTCATGGATGCTAGGAAGGAGTGTTACAAGGGAAAAAATATCTATGGCCAAGATTAAACCACAATAGACAGGTATGACTGCAAAAATCAACTCAATTCCATTGTATGCTATATAAACTAATGTGGAAGATAAGAAAGAGGCTTTCCTTGATCCAATGTTCGATGATGTTCCATCATTGAGCACTTCGACCCAAAGCTTTATACCTACAATAAGTTCTTAACAAACAACCATAGCAAGTACATGGTGATAGTATAAAGGGTTAGCACATTAGATAACATAATCCATTAATAAACATTACAAACATGCCCATGGATAATAATCATATATTTTCATGATACCAATATGACGGAAAATGATTATTTCTATTAATAATTGATCAGCAGAAGTGACAACATTACAGACTTTCGTGTCAGCACGGTTCGAAACCAAGGAACCAAGTTCCTTCCAATTGGGCCCCCATCACTTCAATCCTCCACCAAAGGCAAGATCAAAGGAGAGAGACAATGAGGTTATCTCAACAATAGGGAAAGAGATTGGGGGTTGAACATTGTGTTCAAACTTGAGGGAAAAAGGGATGCAGACTCAATATGAAGTAATTTCTCCAGAGTAACTTTTCTCTCAAAGTTGAATTCTTTGTCCTCTTTTCCATAGCTCGGAATTGTGCTTTTATAGTCTTCAAAATGAAACTGAATGGTCGAGTTAGAGTGTTTCCAGTATGTGGAAGGCCAAGGATCAGAGATCTCCTGTCATGACATGGAAACCCGACTCCATTTTGTATTTTCTGGTAGAAATCCCGATGTATGCGGGTTGTAGTGGAGCAGCCTGCATATACGCAGGTTGTATAGAATATAGGGCGCGTATATGTGGAAAAATGTGTATTTTTGGCTTTGGATTCATCAAGAAGGGATGATAAGTCTGCATAGGGAAATGGAAAAAGGCCCTTTGTGCAAGATAACAATGGTGGGGAAAATATTGCTATAAAAGATGCCCCCTAATGTGTGAGATCAGAGGAGTATTTGCGATGGCTGAAATACATTATAAATAACCCAAGAGTGGAGTGGGAGAGAACCAGTTGGATGAACTCAATTGCTCATTACATTCTGTATTGACTTTGCATACATGGCTACCAAGAATACAATGTAGTTCCATATGGAAAATATACCAACCAAGTGTCTATGGCCATGAATAGGAAAATAAAAATGTGGTTATATGCCAAATTTTTTCATAGTCACGAACAAGGCCCAGTGAAACCAGTCTCAAAATCAATCTGAATATATTTGTATACCATGGAGTAAAATCTGATCTCCCATGATCACTGAAGTCGAATAGGTGTTGGTCCAATGAAAGGGAAGCAACTACTCAGGAATGGTGCATCCACGTGTTGATGTCTTCAAGTCTTCTACACTATCTTCCAAGGGTGCAAGTCTACAGATTTGAGGTCAAACATAATGAGACATCGTTTGATTACTGATCATTTAGGTATACCGTTAACAAAAGTGAGACAACCTACCAATAATGAAAGTAGGTATCAAGGCACCGAGTACATTCCTACAAGTGTGAATAAAGGAGTCGGTGTCGAACACTTGAGAAATCCATTGATCAGGAGACATTGATGTATTCCCATCTGTCAATGGTGAGAGAGCCTACCACTAATGACTGCAATCCTCAAGTTACTCATAAAACTTTAGGTCTCATATCCAAAATAAATGAGCTGAAGTCGATGGAAAGAGACCTGCTGAAAGGAGAGAATTAAGGCATCTCTCATCAGTCAGCACAAGGAACAAAGCAGGAGCTTCATGATTTGGTGGAGATCGGACGAAGAACATGCTCATGTACCAACGACCTTGTGCATCTTTCGCGTGTACCAAATGCAAGTGATAGATGAAAAAGACCCTCTGAATAGCAACCAATGATAAAAACTACTGACAAAGGTGAGGAAACCACTAGTAAGACTAATGGCATCCAATACACTATATGAATCCCAAAGTGTGAATAAATTTCTTGTCATCGAGCACAAAGGAAACCACCCAGTCAACGACCAATGATGAAATGTCGATTGATGGGTTCAAGGTGACCTACCGATGATGCAAGTAGGGCCACAGTGCATGATAAGACCATAGTATCATGTGATTCTGAGACAAACTAAGGGTATGGCCGATATGAAAAGTCAAGATTTATGAGGAGTGGATGACATAGGTTGATATACTTCATTTGAACAAGAGCATGAGACATATGGTGGATTCCGACAACATAGACTCAATGATGTGACTATTATATGCAGGAGGCATCAATAACATTCTCTATTGGGACTGGAAGAGTAACCAGTTGGTAGATAAAACTCTGTAATGAGATCATCTTCCTAAGGCCATGCTAAACCCAAAATTACAATGACACAAGGACTTGATAATTTTGTGCTATGTTCAAAGGCGACACGCCTGCTGTCAATTATAGTACTTAGTACTCCCTTCCTGCATGTCTTTTTGTTTTTTCATAACAAATGAATGCTATGATACAGAGTAGGAAACAAGTGTCGCAAGTAGGCAAAACTAGTTCCAATAGTGGAACGTACCTATGCTTAATGCAAGGAAATTCATTCGGGAGATGGACACTTGGGGTGATGTTCCCTCCAGGGTTTAGGGTGTCAAACTGTGAAGGATATAAACAAGGCTCTGCTTGGTTGAGGATGCAAAAAATTCTTAAGAAACAGTTTATAACGCAAAGCGAGAACTGGCTAAAGGCTCAATGCTGAAAGTGAGGACATGAGATGCAATCAAAACTTAACACCAAAAAATATCTTTTTTTTATGGCTTGTAGTCTACTTGGTGTGAAAAGGGGTAAACTTGTGCCAAATAGACATCTTTTCAAATCCAATCTACGAGTGTGAAAAAGACAAGTTCACTCGACAATCTTTTCTATTTTTTATTATAAGTCAGAAAAGATATTAACTAAGACTCGTGACCCTTCAAATCCAATTTAACGAGTGTGAAAGGGACAAATCACTCGACAAATTTTTTGGTTTTTAGACAAGTCGTGAAAGAGCTTAACTAAGACTCATTTTTGGGAGTCCACGGGGAATAAGGTCGCATGTGCATGAATGAGAAATGAGGCTCATCATAAGGTCATGTATTGAATTATAATGGACTCCTGGTCCTAAGGAAAAACTCGGCATGGGCACCAAATGACAAAGAGGATCTAACTAGGGAACCCATGTTTGGTAGATCTCTACCATTTATTAGCAACACTATTTATAACAAACGGGAGGTTTTGTGTCACAACAAATGGGTTCGTTCCTAAGGCATAAAAAGCTATAGTCGAAGGATAATACAAAAATGCATGATGGAGTGGATACCTATCCTATATGCTAGGTTATGAAAACACATGCCCGAGGTGACGAACGACCAATCATGACGTTGAAATCCACAAGAAAACTGAGTCAAAACTACAATAAACCAGCTCAAAACAACTCTTGAATTAGTCATTTAGGTTAAAAAATAGCATGAAACTATATAAAGCCTGTAAAAATAGATTATAAATAGTAATAAAATAAAAAATTACTGTATCATTTTGAGTTTTGCCCAAATAGTGCAATTTGAACTAAAATACCTCCAAGGTTCTAACGATGATTGCGGGAGCATCAAGCAACAAAATCGCGAACCGTCTAGATCAGGTAACTCTTCATCTCATTCTCTTCAAATTTAGTGGATTGCATTTTTGAATTAGGTTTCCATTTTTTAGTTTTTGAGGGCGTAAATTAGGATTTTTGGTATACGCAGGTCTCGTTTGTTAAGGTCATGTGTATGATGAGGTATACGCCCATGTGTGAACCACAAGGAGCATTTATTAATCCCTACACATGACTGTGTGAAAAGAAATCCACGTATATGTATGCAAATGGCCAAAAGAGGGTTCTAACTCAAAAAAATGTTTTTTTTTTTTGCAGGATGGTCTTGGAATGGAGAGAGCGAGAGCATGAGGAGGTAGATGCAGCTGTGGATAAAGATCCAGTTGTTACACATTATTTTGGTCACTCTGGTGATGTCTCTACAGTTATGTGTTGAGGCTCTCATAAGGACCTTTTGCCTGAGAAAAGTGATTGTTGTCTTCTTCCATAAAACATATTTTTAAGATGAGTTTGCAGGCCACATGTGTTGTAGGGTGTGAGAAACCTTGATTCTCGCAGGCAACCCTATACTTGGAGTGCGAGATGTTAGCAGTATGCTCTATAGGTAGGGTGTGAACCTTCTTCAAATCTTAAAAGGAAGAGGAAGTTACAAAGGTTCTAGAAGAGGATCTTCTAGAAAATGAGTTGGCATTCGTATGGTTTTCATCCTACTGACTTCTCAGATTTATTGGGATCATCCTCATCCCTTTAACCATCTCTCCTTATCCTATATATTGTAATGTTTCTCAAGGAAGAGGTTAAGAAAGATTGAATGGAGAGTTGATGAAAGAATTGTGTGAGGAACTTTGTTTGAATTGAAGCTTGAGGCCTCCATTTTTCCATCAAGTCATACTGGATCTTATTCATGCAAGTGTATAGCAAGTGTGTGTGTTGGAACCAAGGAACATTGAAAGGAATCTTGTGACATCAAGGTGATTAGGTTGTATCTTCTACTTTCATTTAATACAATACAGTGGCATGTCGTTTTCCCATAAAATCACTCTTATTTTATCGCATAACTCCTTGATCATATCCATAGGTTGTCATTGAATATACTTTTCTATCTTCACTTTGGTTGGTTTGTGTTGTCTTGGAATTGATCTCACAAGAGAACCAAAGTGAAGTAGGAACAACAAAGACCTAAGGAAGTGATATAAAGGTATGTAACTCATTCCTTCTTGGTAGTAGATTCGATGATTGCAATTTAGGGAAATAGTCATGTCCTGTCCTGTTTTGTTCTAGATCCAGGTAGATCTGTTAGTGTCCGCATATACCGATTTATCCTATAACAAAATTGGCAACTCCACTGGGGATACAAATCATTTTTGTTGTCTTTTGTTGGCCATTTTCTCTTGGTCTACCTTTTTCATTTCCAACTAGTCTCAGAGTCTATAGGAGACCCTTATAGACTCTCTGGACCTAGAAGTTCACTCAAAATTCTTGTCCCTTTTCCAAATTTTCATAATTTATAACCCTTCTCGCACTGTAACTCTCTAATGTCTGTGAGAATTATTCATTATCACACCCTACTTTTTAGTCCAGTGCGACCTTCTCACACCCTGCTAGTGTCTAGACTGCGAGAATGCCTCATTCTCGCATTGTACTCCACTACTAAGCTGCGAACCCATTTGTAAAAGTTTTGGATCAGGTCTTCTTGTTCTTTTTGATCCCCAGATTTGTTATTTCATTTGGGAAGAACTTCTTTTGCCAGTGTTTGACTGTTTCTTGACTTCAACTCTTGTGTCGATTAGTTTTCGGAGATCGAAAACTCTTCTTAATCATTTTTCCCAGTTTTTACTTCTCGACCTTTTACCAACGAGGGTATAATATTGGATTATGAGATCTGAGTGCTTGTTTGGTCAAAAGTATTTGATCGGATTAAAAGTTGGGATTATTATTTATTTAGATTGCTTGCTACTTGGAAACGTTCTTTGTCCATATACATTTGAAGAGACTTTTTCTTGTCGATTTTTATTTTTATCTCCATTGAAAGTTTTGATTTGGGCGTTGATTAAATATTTTATTTTCATTGGTTGCTTACCTTTTCTTAGTTCCATCCCTATTTTTGGTTTCTAAAAAACAAAATAAAAAAATTTAAAGTCTTGTTCTTTTAAGCAATCATTCAGAAAATATTGGCGTTAAAACATTGAAAGAGAATGAATAGTGAATTTACATTGTCAATGATTGTTTGGTACTACATTTGAAAAGATAATTGTACATCATAGTTTGCATTGTTCCAAAAAAACTCCTTTCTCCCTGTTGTAGATAGAATTCATCGAACGAAAGTTTGTGTCATTCATTTCTATTTACGCATTGTTGGGTCTAAGTCTTACACAACACTAGTCTCATTTCTGTCTCCCTCTTGAGTAACAACAACCTTTAATAATATTGCGCAATTTTTAAAATTCAACTAGTAACTTTTTCTAGGGCTCTTTTGCACCAACATTATCTAGGCTAGAGCATTGGAATAGGAAGTGAGACACACTCTCCAAAGCACAAAACACACAATAGTATATTGTGATAAGGAGTGTCAAATTCCATTTGCAACATTTTTTCCTGGGAAGCCCTTCTCACACAAGGGTCAAACCTGAGGTCGCATTGATATTGACAGAGTTACTCACCCTGATTTGTTGATATCGGTGTAGAGATTACACGTATTATGGGGGTCTCTTGAAGGTATAGCCACAATGATGAGTGGAATCCTCTCAAGTTGATTTTGGGCTAGATACCCTGCCCTTGCATGTGGATCAGACTATTGATTGTTTCCCCAAGAATCATTTTTGTTTGTGGTAACCTTAGTAGCCTATCTTCTTAAGGTCTTACACAAGGTGACTATGGAGGGGTAAATCTTTGTGGCACCTGGAATCGACGTTGGATAGACTCACTCGGGGTCCTTGGAGGGTATACCCACGATTATGTGTGGGAGCTTGCTCTAGGGTGTAAGTCCATTAAGAAGGTCATCAACATAACCTTTCCACCCTAACCCAACCCCTTCTTGTCTCGATGTCACGACGTTGGATTTAATCACCAACTAGCAACTTCAGAATTGGAAGGTCTTGTTTGCTTGGTTTTGGTTCCTAGATTTTACTAGCACATGCTGTCTGTTTACCTAAGTTGGCCATAGAATTTATTTTGTAACATTTTAACTCGATCACAATTGACCCTCCACGTCGTTCATGTAGAATTCAAGGACTACTCCCAAAAGATCCGGAAGGTTCTCAACCCTTTCCTACCAACTCACCGGAGGGCTCTCCTCAACAGAGTGAAATCCAATATGTTTCCACTCTACAAGTGGAAAGAACTAACTCTTTAGAATGGTTCCGCATTACCAATTCTCGAGAGGACGTCTGACTTCCTTCTGAATCTGTGAAACGTATTGTTCGAGTGAATTCTTTCAAAAAAATAGTTGTTGAGTCTTCTGGATTACCAACTAGACCTTTCATAGGACCAGAGGGTCAGGTCCTTTTTGGACTACTGGCATTTTTAGACAAGATCTCTTTGGCTCAGGAGCAGGCATTGATATCACTGTCACACCTGAGCTTCTTGAAACATTCGATCCAGACGTAATACCTTTTACTACTGCCTATTATATTTCTGGTTCAGAAGCTTCTCCAGCCGACCACATATTGACTATCCCCCTATAGACGACCCATTACACAATGGTCCTAGATACTATGAGTCATCACATCAGGAATATGGTGGCTAGCCAAGATCCCATCAACACACTGATTTCACCTAGATTCACCCCAACACTTCCCCCCGGATATCATGCATTGAATGCTTCTATTCTTGCTCCTACACAAATCCCATTTGGGACTCCTGGCAGTTACACTCCTTCTGGGCACCATCTCGTTCTTGTTTTTATTCCAACACTTCCTCGACCCCCTTCCAGAGGGCCTCTTCCATTCCCTATTGGAAGCACCAACCTTAATGGAACCATCCTATCTTTGACACCTAATTACCAAATTCCTGTTGGTGGACAATTTAACCAAAAAGGCCAAACCCAATCCCCTTTTACAGGACAAATCCCAATCGGGACGCAACCCCCGATTGGAGGGAAAACCCCACCTACCCCACCCTATGGATAGAACATACCTCCATCCTTGGCCAAGTATTGGAACCATCTTATCCAAAACAATCCTCACTCGATTGGGGGGAAACAACCTCAAGCTAGCTCTTTCATACCCCCTAGTATAGGCCAACCATATCCGGGTACATCCAATCCTATTTGGGGCTCAAACACTCAACCCTACACCCCTGTTCAAGGGAAAAATCCCAACCCATACAACCCTATATATTACCTACCTCCACACAAACAACTGAATCTGCCTGACTCTTCATATTATATGCAAACTGCTTATGGTATTACTGGTATACCTACGGGGCTCCCTCCCCAAAGTCACCAGTACCCACACATGAATAGACAATTACCCTTCTTAGCCACCTTGGACCTCCCTGATCTGTCGATAATTTTAAATGATCTGATCCGTCACTATCCTCAATGGCCCGTGATACCGGCCAAACTACCATCCGACATTCCTAAATTCAATGGTAAACTAGGGGAGGACCCGAATAATCATGTAATGACTTTCCACCTTTGGTGTTCATCCAAATCTTAGATGGATGACTCTATTCATTTATGTCTTTTTCAGCTAACTCTCACAGGTTCTACCACAAAGTGGTATATATAATTACCATGTGGCTTCTTCATCAAATTTAACACCCTCTCCATGGATTTCCTCACCCACTACCAGTTATCGATCCGTTATGAAATGAGAACTGAAATTTTGATTTCTTTCAAACAAACCAAAGCCACTCATATCTCTGATCACATTCATGAGTGGTGACGGAGACGACGTCTCATCAAAATCGAACTTCTCGATCAGTTACTGGCAGAGTGGTTCACAAAATCATTCATGAATGACATCGCTCGTGACATTTCCATGGGTGGAGTTGTCACAGAAGAACAAGCGATCAGTCGTGCTCAATACCTTGACCTCATTTACTCACAAACATGTACTCTTTATGATTTACTCCCTGACACACATAGTCCTTCTACTACTGCTACTTCAACTACTCCTTCTACTTCTCATGTAGCTGATGGTGTGATTGGCACTTTCCATGACCAACCCCACTCCACACAAGCCTCTAGCACCAACCCCAAATCCATTGCTTCTAATGTTCAAAATGATCTGTCTCCTACCCCTCCCACTGGAAAGACTTATGAGGTGAAATATGTTCAATCTAACCTCGCCGGAAAGAATAAATCAAAAAAAGGGAAGGGTAAGAACAAGGAGGATAAAAATAATCCGCAATCTAAGAAGACCAAAACACAATTTGTTGACGATAAGGATGAGCGCAAACCCAGATACCCTTGTCTTATTTGTGGTGATGATCACTACACTAAGGATTGTCCAAGACGAGCCAAGGTTACTGTTAGTCTCTAATTTTTTCTTTTGATTTTGTGATAAATCTTAATCCCAAAACCCTTCCTACCTACACTTCATTATTTGCTTCTAGTTGATTTTGATCTTTGTTTTTAGTTTCTTATGGTTTTCATTTCAGTTTTTGAATAATTTATTTAAGTTTGAAATTGAAAGACATGGTTTTAAACAAGGTGTCACCTTATATGCCTGTTTGAACTTCACAAATTCAAATTTTGCTAAGTCATTAATAGTGCTATGATAATAATGCTATTTTCGTAGCTCAAAGATAATCATTCCTTGATATGCACTTGTCACCTAGATTTTGTTATGATGACATGGATCGTGGTTTGAGAGTTCGCATGTGTGCCACAATAGTTTGGAATCATTTAGTGATTCAAACCGTTTCATAATCGGATTGATTTGTACTCGTGAAGGACTCATTTTAAATCGCCCAATTATCAACGATCATTATATTGAACCTATCATTCTATGTCTGATTTTGCTGAATTTTAGGCACAGGTATTTGCTCAGAAGAACGTTATACACTAACAGATTGTAGCTGGAAAATTTAAAACCCGAGGGTGCTAGTTATAACATTGTGTTTTGATGGCACCAAAGAGGAGCGGAAAGGTAGTCAGAATAGAACCTGAGGGTGTTGAACTTCCCGAAGCTTATCCTCAGATGGCTCAAAGGTTCAGAGATGTCGAGTGGTTTGAATTCCTTCCCACTTTTCAAGGTTACGATGAGTAGGTCTCCATGGAGTTTTCACTGAACTTTGATGGTCACGAGGTGGAGATCGGTAAGATGTTGATGCTAGTCATAGAGAATACAATTTCTAAATCTTGTAGATTGGTGGTTGGAGGAGAAATATGGTGGAAGAAAGAGCATGTGGTTACAGAGTTTGTAAATCAATTCCTGCTTCCAGATAAGAAAAATATGAATTGGAAAAGGGGAGTACCTTGCAACTGGATTAGACCTGAATGGCACACTTCTATGATTGTTGTCCACAGGTATATCACCTGGGAAGGTAGATTTTCACTAGTCTATATCTACCACATTAGGATATTAATGCATTTAAATGGAGATTACCCCTTAAATCTGCCTTATTTTCTACTCAAAATCTTGACAAAAGATGTCAAAGAGAGTGTAGTCACTTTCCACCAATGCTAAGAGTAGTCTGTTTCATCAAGTCCTACTTAAGACTTTAGTTATGTCTGCTTTGAGAGAATTACAGAAGCCCTGGAGCTGGCTCATGCAATCTTTAAACCCTAACACACAGTCCAACAAACAAAAGAAAGGAAAAGGAGAAAATATTGTTACACAGAGACAAAATATTTCAATTGATGAAACCCTTGTTAAATAAGAAATGTCTGACATTAGGGTGACGAGGAATAGCAGAAGTAAAAGACCTAAGTTGGATCCAGAAATCGAAACGTTTTATGAAGAAGATGTTAAAGGGGAAGATGATTTAGATAAATATTTTAATACTCAAACTACAGTCAAGCATGAATCACCATCAACTAGTAAAAGGGGTTTTGCAGTCAAAAGGAAAAAGGTTAAAGGTGTGTCTACGTCTTAAAAACCTAGAAGGAATTCTACTAGGGTTACCAACAAGTACAGACTGAAGTGAAAGGCCATGTTTATCCATCAATCAAAGAAGAAAATGTCATAGTTATAGAAGACGACTCTGAAAATGCTAAAGCAGATACTAGTAAAAGGGCAAAAAGGACTTCATTTCTTAAGAAACCAGTAAACAAAGGTAAACAAATGTTTTCATCATCTACAAGACCTGTAATGAGAGCTACAACCATATTAGCAAAATCTAAAGAAATGGATAAATGTATCTGTGAAATTCCTGAGAATAAATAGGATTACCTTGTAGACTCAAATCACATATCAGATGTGCCTGAATCCATAGATTCAACAAGTTTTGATGAAGAACATATCTTGGGATTAGGCTCTAACTACCAAGTTAAAGCGAAAGAACCCAAAGTTGCCTTAAATCTGAATGAGCCTGCACCTTTTGAAGAGTGCTCAGGATTCAGGGTTAAAATCAGAACTGATAAAGAAAGGATCAAGGAATTCCAGAAAACAGTGAGATAGTTAAAGAAAGAAAAGGCACAAATAGACCAATGGAATACTCATCAGCAAGAAAGGATTCAAAGTTTTAAAAAGAAGAAAAAAAAGCAAAGGGCATTGCTCAAAAAAATTAGAGAAATAAACCTCAGACTCTATTGGCACAATGTCGTGCTTACCACAAAACTCAAATAGAAAAATGCTAAAGCTATTGCTGTGATTATATCCTAAAGATTTCATGAAGATTGCTACAATCATAATTTTAATGTTTTCCAGGAAATATGGCAGTGTCTAGTCATTTTTGGTCAGTGAGATGCTAAGACCTTGAACTATTTGACTAAATCAAACTAATTCCTATTTTGTAGAATCAAATGTAATGCTAGCAAGATCATACAATATCAAGTTGTTGAGTTGTGATCTATTTTTGGATTGTAGAAGCTCTTTTTGAGTTAACTACCTTAGTAGATAGATACTATTCGAATATAGTCATTAAATCTACACTAGATGATAGGATCTGGAGGTTTTATGGATAGTTTAAATAGACAGAGGAAATACTGTGTTGTGGTCAAAAAATTGGAGATCCAGAAGACTTTTTGTGAAACTCCTGGTAAAGGCATTTATGTTCTATTTGACACTTAATAACAAAGGCATATGGATGGTTAGACAGTCTTTTCTACTCTGTTTTCTTTCTTCATTCTTGAATTCATTATTCAGATTGCAATTCTTTTTGTTTCTTGATTGTTAATTAATACAGTGAAAAATTTACTGTGAAAATTATTTTCAAGTTTTGATGTCAAGTTGATGGTCTTTTTTCTTTATTATGTTCCGAGACAAAGATTTATGTGAAGTTGTCAAATTGGAGGCTTCATCTTCTCTTTTTCTTATTGGTTTAATCCATCTATGTGTCTACCTTTTATTCAGTCAATGGGATATGCTATGTTCTGATCTTGATTTTCATGTTATGTTATAACCTTGAGCCATTTTTCAACCACCTTATTCAAAAACCAAACTATAAAAACTTTTTAAACACTTTGCAATAAACCGATGATTCCCTAGCTTTCCCTCTCACATTCAAGTGAAACTTTAGGCACTAAGTTCCTTCAAGGGACCCCAAAACCGCCTGCCCTGGCCGTGTTGTCACAACCCTTCCCTTCTCAACAACAGGCCCAATTGGTCATTCATGACCAACCTTCCCCCTCTACTACATCCTATGTCTTAATGTGTACAGGTGATTCAAAGAAGAATGACATCACACTTACCACTCAAGCCAAAGATTATTCTTCCTCCAAAGAAAAGGTTGATGAAATACCTCCTTTGTTTCTCCAACCATATCCCACAACTCCACCTACCAATGGTCCTCTTCATATTGAACGACCGAGCCTAGATACAATTCTTCACCCTCCTCCAAAGGGTGTTGTCTGAAAGTCTACTTTCAATCCTCATGCGCGTGTTGCCCAAAACTGAAGTATTGTCGAAGATCTGGCCCAAGCACTGTCCACGATGTCAGCACTCGAAGTCCTTCATAGTTTTCCCACACAATGGAAGGCACTGTTGAAATCTATTGGTGGAATCAACCCCACAGATACTAATTTAATAATTTTTGACTTGGAAGATCACATTCCAAGGTTACCCCCTCAACTCACCTTTCAAATACAAGTTATTGTCTTCGACAAGAACATTTGTAGAACAATTATTGATGAGGGTGCCTCGACATGTGTCATGTCTATTGCCTGTTGGAAAGCCATAGACTCTTCTCCCTTAACTGAATCACACAACACGCTCAAAGCATTTAATGGCTCTGGCTTTAAACCTTATGGTGTCCTACCTTTGTTGCCTATTACATTAGAAGGAAAAATGGTCAACATGAAAGTTGAAGTATTTGATGCTCCTCTCGATTACAACCTTTTATTTGGCTGTAGCTGGATCGATTCCACATGTGTAATTGTGTCCAATATTTTCCATGTCATATGTTTCCCACATCAAGGAAAAGTAATTATGGTGGACCAATTGGCCTTCTTTAACTCTGATACATGTACCAACAACGTACCTTTCATTGCAAAAACACCCCCTGGATATGAGAATGTCGGTGTGTTGACGGGCGAAAATGACCGTCCGTCAATTAAGAGAGTGGAACCGGTCCGGGGTTGTCTAATAACCCAAGCCGTTTGGTATGGACCACCCTGACGAGTTTAACGGCTCCGTTGGCCGCTCTGAGGTCTCGTAAGGAAAC
>ML779144.1:1502708-1521967 GCA_009831015.1 Picea engelmannii | reverse complement strand
TTCATTTGAAATTTGCGACGGAAAAACAATGTTTGTGAAACATTGGTGTAGGCAGCTTATGAGGTAATGAAAAATGTGAATTGGCTGCCAACACGGTGTCGGTCTTCTTAAAGATTCCTCTTTGATGGGTACTTTCCCCATTCCACCACCCGATGTTCCACATCCGTTTGTTTCCTCCATCAACATGATTTCTACCTCTGTCCGAGAAACCCCTGTGTCTTATGACCCATGGATAGTACCCAACCTCAGTGATCATCTTCACTATGGAGACCAAATGCCTTTGAGTTCGATCAAGTCTTCTTATCAAACCATTCAATCGACAACCCCTTCTACCCCCTCTCTTGGTGATTTATCTCCAGATCCATTGCACGTCATTTTTCCTACAAACACGATGATTATGTCTATTATGTCCATGGAAGATACCCCTTGGGACGATGGCCATCATCTTTCCATTCTCTTCCTGGAATGAAACACCATTGAGAGTTACCAATGGATCTCTATTCCTTCGATCATTTTCATCATTTCTACCATTCCTGAGTCTACACATGATATGTTCTACGAAGGGAACCTAAGTAATATCTCACACACCCTCCCTCTCGACATATCCATCAAACCTGGAGTTGTTGAAAATGTGTATATCGGAGCTTCGTGTTCCCCTGATGAAGTTGTCACCTACAAGTCTCTTTTCCAAGAATTGTGTGACATCTTTGCATGGAGCTATGAATAAATGTCGGGTATTGACCCCGACATTGTTGTACACAAAATTAAGACATACCCGGATGCTAAACCCGTCCGGCAATGACTTCGTCCGGTCCACCTGCGTAAAGCAACCGCTATCAAGCTTGAAGTTGAGAAACTTCTTAAAGCTGGATTTATTTACCCTGTGGCTCTAACTGACTGGGTTTCCAATATTGTTTTGGTTAACAAGAAACAAGGTATGATCCGCATGTGCATTGATTATAGGGACATTAATAAAGCTTGTCCTAAAGACAACTTTCCTACCCCCTTCATTGACCAGATCGTTGATGATTGTGCCGGAAGTGAAATATTCTCTCTGATGGATGGTTTCTCTGGATATAATCAAATCAATATCATACCCATAGACCAACACAAGACCACTTTTATTTGTCCTTGGATCACTTTTTCCTACCAGAAACTACCCTTCGATTTAAATAATCTCGGTGCAATGTTTCAACGTGCTATGTCTTATGCCTTTCATGATATAAAGCACATTATGTAGCCATATCTTGATGACTTATTGGATCATTCCATGCACCATGTAGATCATCCAACACACCTTCGATCCATTTTCCTTCAATGTCGGTTTTACCGTATACACTTAAATCCCCACAAATATGTTTTTTGTGTAGAATCCAACCAACTTCTAGGATTTATGGTTTCACGTCAAGGGATTAGGGTAGATCCTTTAAAGGTCGAGGTGATTCTTAATCTCCCTCCTCCTTCCTCACTTTGCCAGCTACAAAGTTTTCAAGGGAAAGCAAACTTTCTACGTCGTTTCATCCCAAACTATGCTGAGTTAACCCTTGGATTTACTTGAATGCTCAAGAAAGGTTTTGAGTTTGTATGGGATACCACTTCCAACAAAGATTTCAACACTTTGAAACTAAATTTAACCCGTACCCCACTAATTTTCCCACCCAATTACAGTCGAGATTATTTCCTTTATCTCCCAGCCTCAGACTCTACTATTGCTATGGTTCTAATCCAGGAGGATGATTCTCATGATGAGCATGTCATCTATTATTTGAGTCAGAGTCTCACGACTATCGAAACCAAGTATTTACATGTTGAAAAGCTAGCCTTGGAAACCATCCAAGCTGTCCAACGTTTCCGACACTATATCCTTTTACGCAAGACTACTGTGATTTCCAATTGTAACCCTATGCAACACATTCTTACATGCCAGTTGCTAGGGGGAAAATACTCCAAATGGATCGTAATACTCTAGGAGTTTGACTTAGAGTTCGAACGCGTTAAGTCCAAGAAATCCTTGGTTTTTTCCGAATTGATATGTGACCTTCCATGTTCTGAGATGAAAAATGTAGCAGAGGATTCATTACCCGATGAATCCCTCTTTCTAATCAGTTCTGACGACCTTTGGTATGGGGATATCATTATATATCTCTAGAATCAGACTTTCTAGCCCAATTTGTCTAGCATTGACCGCCGTCAAATACGCTACCATGCCCATCAGTATATTATCCTCAATGATACTCTTTATCGTCATGGGATTGACTCCATTTTTAGACGATGCCTCACATTTGACAAAGCTGAGAAAGCCTTGAATGAATGCCATTCTGGATCATGTGGTGGTCACATGTCTGGGTATGCTATTGCCCAAAAGATACTACGAGATGGATATTTTTGGCTTTCTTTATTCAAATATTGTATTATCTCTATCCAAAAATGCCACACTTGCCAAACATACAATAACAAAATATGATCACACTCTGCTCCTTTACACCCTGTAGTCTCCGTTGGACCTTTTGTGAAATGGGGTATCGATTTCATAACATGTCACCCTCACTCGGCCGGGGGGCATGGATTCATTATTATAGTCGCAGATTAATTTATGAAGTGGGTCGAAGTGATTCTGACATTCGACAATACGGGAAATACTGCAACACTATTCATATTCCATCATATCATTGCTCGGTTTGGTGTTCCCCAAGCTATCGTTACTGATCACGGTAGCCACTTTAGAAACTTCATGATGTCCGAACTCACCGAAATTTTGGGTCTTCGCCATGAAAATGCAACACCCTATTACCCACAGGCCAATGGGAAAGTTGAAGAAATAAACAAAGTCCTCATTACTATGCTTCAAAGAATGATAGGGATTCACAAAACTAGTTGGCACACGATGTCGTTTTCGACATTGTGGGCTTAGTGGATATTTGTCAAGTCTGCCACCAGGTTTTCACCTTTCCAGTTAGTTTATGGTATAGAAGCCATATTTTTGATTGAATGTGAGATACCATCTCTAAAGCTCGTTGTTTAACTTCTCACAAACACTTATGCTGAAGAAGAATGCATGTTGTATCTTATGCAATTAGACGAAACTCGTCGTGATGCCACCCTAGTTATAGAAACCCAGAAGAAACGTGTCAAAGCCCAATATGACAAACATGCCAAACCATGCATGTTCTCTAAAGGATATCTAATTCTCCTTTATGAACAAGATCGAGATTTGTTAGGAGATGGAAAATTTGAGGCTATGTGGCGAGGTACTTATATCGTCAGACGAGTGTTGGAGAAAGGAGCCCATGAGTTAATGGACTATGATGGTATCCATTTGAGTGAACCCAGAAATGGGATTTACTTAAAGAAGTACTATGCTTAGTTCATATGTGCATAAGTGCTTATATTGTATTGTATCATACTATTGTGTGTCACTTTAGTGTTCTTTTTCATTATTTGGTTTCTACCCTCGATGGCTTACCTTGCATTGTGCTTGGTTTCCAGATGTCAGAGTCTTCACTACCCCACATTGGCTTCTACGATGGCACTAGTCGTAGTACTCAAAACTTAGCTTCTGTTGCATGGGAAATTTATGCGCCTACAAATGAACTCATCAGTCTACGAGGTGTTTTCCTCTGTCATGCGGCCAATAATATCGCAGAATATAACGTCGTCATCGAATTTTTGACTAATGCTATTTTGCTTGGTATCTTCCACCTGGTTATACAACTCAATTCAAAACTAGTAGTGCTACAGTTAAGTAATGTCTATGCTATTTGAAGTCCTACTTTATTACGGGTATATCTATGAATTCACCTCTTGGAATGTTCTTTTGATTATATTGAATATCAACACATTCCTAGATGTCTAAATACATTGACTGATGCTTTAGCTAATTATGTGTTAGATAGACATCTGAGACATTTATAAAACCAATCACACATCACATGTATTATACAACACAAAATAAGTTGATAGAAGTCATATATATGTATATAAAGATCAAAAGTTTTTTACAAAAAGTTTATGTCCAAAGACCAACATCTCAAAATATGAAGCCCGTGGCTTATAAAAAATAGCATCACGGATAACGCTCATGGTAACACACAACTTCGCGGGATACCCTATGGAGCAGTCGACTGAGAGACTTGGACACACCCACAGTATGGCGTTGATAGCATCTCGAGATCTCTCCAATAGTGATGTCCAGGACATCTGCAGTCAGTCCCTCTAAGTTCTATTCAATCGCCTCATAGTCCTAAGCATCCCATCTTGTCACTGGAGCCACTTCCCCTCACCTCTGAATGGGATATGTCCCTGGTGGTCAATACGGCCCCACATCTGTGTTTTCAAAAGAAATGTTGGATTAGTCCTTGGATCGAAAACATAAAAAAAAATTGTATGATAAAATTTACAAAAACATTAAAAAACAAAATGTGTACTTCTTAACTAAGTCACCCCACTGAGCATCCTCAGGCAGAACCAACTCTGGATCTCCTCGAAAATCCAAGCTGACATAGGCATATTCATCGACCATCAACATCTGGGGCCTCAACCAGCCAAAAAATGAATCGTTATATTTGATAATAGGGCCTGCTACGTGCCGGGCCATGAGGTTACACCACCTCATCATCCTCGGATCCTGTGGAGCTGGTAAACCCCAATACACCTGTAGACGTAGCGGTGGGACCCTCTCAAGGAAGAAAGACACCAAAATCGACCCATACCTGAACTTCTTCAGGTCACCCATTCAACACTTTGTCAGTTGCCTCTTCATGCTGCGAAGAACTGCATCTAACCAGTTAAAAACTCGAGGCTTTGTGCACTCTATTGCATATTGGAAATAACTCCGGAGAGCCATATGCAGAGCCATGCTCCTAGCCATGTGTGCAATGGTAAACAAGATAGTCCGTAGGGTCAAGTATTGGACTCACTCATAGGAAGTCCACTACCCCTACCTCCGATCAAAGTCGCATGGGATCCACGTCGTGACAACCCTGTCAGAAAATAGATATCCTCGATATCTAGTGTAAGCATGTGGACCCCTACATGAAAGACCTATTGGTCCACATCCCACATGTGGACCAGGTACTCTAACAACCGAAGTTGGGCTCTCATGCCCTTGATCCTGAAAACTTTTAAGACCACACATTCCCGGAGGGAAGCAACTGTACACGAATCATTTTTGGAAATGTCATCATCCTCCTCATGTTCCCTTTCCCTCCATTCCAACATTGTCATGATCAATACCTGCAATGGAGCCATGAGAAGGAAGTTAGAAACTCTTTTTTTAACCTCTTGAATAAATTTTTATTGAGTAAAAACTTGCACAAAAATCCACTTTTCATCCCTCGCAAGTGAATCTTTTGCACGGTGCGAGATTATCGCAAGTGCATTAAAGCCCACTTATGAAAATATTAGATTCTCACAGGTCCCGAATGGCCCACCTACGAGAATGCCTGAGCGCACCTACCAGCCCTAAAATGGACTCAAAAATCTAGAATTTGCCAATAAAAGTCAAAAGTAATCCATGAAAATGTTGAAGAATCAGGAGATTACCTCGTTGGCCGAAACCGTTTGCTAAATGATCACTTGTAGCTCCCGCAATCGACCTATGAAATTTGGGGAAAAGGAGGTGTGTTGGACAAGGTTTTGGCAAAGTGACAATGAAATGGTAAAAAGCCCGTTTTACCCATATTTATTCACTTTTTTACTATTTTTCATTAATTTTTATATGGTTTTTATTACTTTTGCCTAAAAACCTAATACCCTAATGGCTTTGTGAGCATGGTTTTTTGCAGATAAATGACCTAGAAGTCTGAACGACGGTGTACGCGCATTTTTTCTCTTTTTATATTCGTCACATGTACGAGTAGCTTTTTAGGGTTTTATAGGGAAAACCTCGAGTTCAGTCTTTGTTCGTTCTCGTGCTCGAAAATACATGAGAACGCAATCGAGTATACGTTTGTCGTCTTTTCGTACTCGTCATGGTAACACGAAAAAAATGAAAATAAGGGAGCATCTTTTAATCTCTTTTCACGCTCCATAAAAAAAAAAGATTGCCGAGCAATCTTGTTCTTTTCACGCTCATAAAAGTATTTGAAGAAAATGTTCTATGTGCGATAGATTATCACTTTTTCGGTCTCATCGAACTAATTTATGAAAAAGGAACTAGGAGAGTTCTCTTTAAGTGTTTTTCACTCTCAAAACATGAAAAACACCCTAGTTTTCTATCTTTGTAATCGCTAAACAAACATCGAAAGGCCCTTATGGGACTGAACCACTCCTTCTTAGGGTTCGTTAAACATACTCCAAGGGACTCATCTAACGGATGAGCTTACATCAACAAGCATATGTTATTCTTCTCAAGCTTGTGTAAAAATAAAGAGGTACTCGCCAGAAATGGTCGGGGATATTTTGGGAAAGGGATATGTTTCGGTATTTGTATTAGTGGCAGTATGCGTCGCTCTTGAACATGACACCCCCTGTTTGGCATTTGAATCCGGGTTGGGAAATCCATTTGTCTCTCGTCTAACTTGCTACAAGTTCATATCTCGGGTCATCTTTGAGTCAATGCTGCCAAGACCATTGTCGTGTCATTCATATGTTCAAGAGAAGTCCACGCAAGCCTTCCATTGAGTTGGCCATCTGGAGTTACTTGTTACCATGTCGGCTTTCCCTGTGTCCATTTCAAATCATATTCTTAATTTAACTTACCCTAAAAATATGTTACTTATTTCATGTCATTGATGGGGGATACATCAAGGCCCTCCTGTGATGCATCTTTTTCCATCGACTCCAACTCCTTATCCAGGAATAAGACTTAGAAATCATTTAGTACCTTAGAACCTACATGCCTTAATGGCAGGTCTCTTCACTTTCAACAGTGGATTCACATCATTGATCCCTAATCGAGAGATTTCACCGAGTGTTCGACTTCAACTCAGTAGTTCATATTCATTCGGATTGTACTTAGGTACCTTAGGAGTCATTGACATCAATGGTGATTTCCCTCGCACTTGTTAATGGTTTTCATCACTGATCGTTAATCAAGTGGTTTCTACCATGTTTGACTTCAACACATGTAATCGCATGGCTAGATTCATACTTTCAGACGACGGGATTGAAGACCCTGGGCCTCATATTTTTGGTCCAGGTTGCGAGGGAGTATTTATGATTTGTATTGACACATAGATCCACTTTGTATGTCGCATGGCTATGTCTTCATCTGAGTCTTCTAGCACATAGATCCACAGTGTATTCCTGGTGGCTATGTATCATTTTGATGACATGGATCCACTGTGTATGATTGGTGGCCATGGCCTACATTTGTGATTTCATTCATTTGTAGTTTGAGCATGGGAATGCCTACCTCAGAACTGGTATTATATTCTGTAGATGATTGATTGTTTACAGGGTTCTGATTAGGTGCGCTCCTTGTTTCTAACACACACACATGCATTTTACAAAGTATTTTGGCTGTCATGAGTTCCAACCTCATACTTTGGGGGGCATTCTGTTACACATTATTTTGGTCACTCTGGTGATGTCTCTACAGTTATTTGTTCAGGCTCTCATAAGGACCTTTTGCCTGAGAAAAGTGATTGTTGTCTTCTTCCATAAAACATATTTTTAAGATGATTTCGCAGGCCACATGTGTTGTAGGATGCGAGAAACCCTCATTCTCGTAGAAAACCCTATAATTGGAGTGAGAGATGTTTGCAGTCTTCTCTATAGGTAGGGTGTGAACCTGCTTCAAATCTTAAAAGGAAGATGAAGTTACGAAGGTTCTAGAAGAGGATCTTCTAGAAAATGAGTTGGAATTCGCATGGTTGGCATCCTACTGACTTCTCAGATTTAGTGGGATCATCCTCATCCCTTTAACCATCTCTCCTTCTCCTATATATTGGAAGGTTTCTCAAGGAAGAGGTTAATCAAGATTGAATGGAGAATTGATGAAATAATTGTGTGAGGAAACCTGTTTGAATTGAAGCTTGAGGCCTCCATTTGTCCATCAATCCATACTGGATCTTCTTCACATAAGTGCAGAGAAAGTGTGTGTTGGAAACAAGGACCAGTAAAAGGAATCTTGCGACATCAAGGCGATTAGGTTGTATCTTCTAATTTCATTTAATACAATACAATGGCATGTCCCTTTCCCATAAAATCACTTTTATTTTATCGCATAACTCCTTGATCATATGCATAGGTTGTCATTGAATATACTTTGCTATCTTCACTTTGGTTGGTTTGTGTTGTCTTGGACCTGATCTCACAAGAGCATTGGAGCGAAGTAGGAACACCAAAGACCTAAGGAAGCGATATAAAGTTATGTCACTCATTCCTTCTTGGTAGTAGATTCAATGATTGCAACTTAGGGAAAGAGTCATGTCATGTCCTGTTTTGTTCTAGATCTAGGTGGATCTAGGGAGATCTGTTAGTGTCTGCATATACCGATTTATCCTATAACACCAGTGGCTCAAGAAGCTCTAAAAATATGTGTCTTGTACAAATTTTGGGCTCTCAAAGGAATGAGGGCCCAAGTGAGGTTGTTCGAGATGTTGGTGGGTTACTGGGACCCTGGTAGCGAGAGCTTTATCCTTGATGGGCAACCGTTGAGGATATAATTAGAGGACATTTACTTCTTGACTAGTCTATCATGCTGAGGGGATATTTTGAACCTCAAGCCACGTGGAGTAGGGAGTGGGATGAAGATCGAGGAGTATATCGATGCCCACTGTGTAGCAGGGACTCCCAAGGTGGGAAGCTAAGTCCCCATCCGGGAAATAAGTAACCTCAGTTTGAAGATCATTGTGATCTTGCTTACGAGAATCATAGGTTTGACCTCGTTGCATCAAGCATAGAGACCAATTATGTTTTATGTAGTAGAGTGTGCTAGACTCACTATCTATGATTGGTGTACCTCACTGCTAGTCAATATGAAAAGTCAGTTGACAAAGTGAAAACATGGGAGTAAGTGAAACTTTGGGTTTTCCTCTATTCTTTGCAGTTTCTTTTTCGAGTGGGTTCCAGGTCTTGGACCTAGAGTGGAAATCCTTCCTAGAGAACCACACAATCTAGCCATGTCACGGTGGATTGAGGTTATGAGATGGCAGGGGGGAGGTAGGGTATCAACGCCCTACAATGATGATTTTTTCTTGTGGTGGCGGTGGCAAGTTATTTCTCTGGATGACTATCCATATGCGGGGATCAATTTTAGAGGAGATCCTGATATGCTGCTTCCACTAGGGGCCACCTACAGTGATATAGGTAACAAGTTTTTAAATATTTCATTTTTTAGTATTTTTGTATTTAGGGAACAAATATATATATATATATATATATTGGGATGGTGTTTAAATATTAACTAGACACTTGTGTGATCGCAGATGTGGGTCCACGATGGCCAGAGGGATTTCTTCGACATAGACAGAGGAATCAGGGAGATGAGGCAGTGAGAGGAGAAGTGGAGAGGGTCCTACAAAACGTGCAGGGAAACCTGTCTCATTTGACATAGAGGATTCCTATGGTTTAGGTAGAGGATCTACCTGAAGCCATGCAACGACAGGTGGTTGGTGTACCTAGAGCGTGGGTACGACTCTTTTGACATCTCACAAACGTCGTGTTTTTCTACCATGACACACATCTGGTGCCATAGGCATAGATTTCATGGGATATGTATATCGATTGTATATGTGTATTGAGGGTTTTATCCCTAATTTTGTAATATAAACAACATATTTTGAAATATATAAAAAGGGATCTTTGGATTTACTTATATCTTACAATGAGTACATTGATTTAATGGTTTTCTTTGATTTATTAATGTGACAAATTCCAATCTAAAACATAATTAGCGTAGGCATCAGATACATGATTAGAACTCCTAGGAATGTGATAATATGTAATAAAATCAAATTGTCATTCTAAAATACGTACTTGTAGGAATCAACGAAGTAAAGTAGGATCACGCACGCGGTAACAACCATTCAATTGACATACTATTAATTGGGAATTCAGGTGAAATTCTAAAGAGTGAATACCATGTGAGATAGCATCGCACAAAAGTTCTATGACAATGCTATATTCGTCCACATTATTCGTGGATAGCCCTAGGCTTATGCCACCTGAAGACACCAGCATACCATTGGGTGAGTAAACCACCCAAGCGACATAAGCTAATTTTCATGTATGACAACTGGCTCGGTCTACGAATCCTAGGTAGAACGAAGACTCGGTTGACATCTGCCAACAAAGGGAAAACTCGATAAGAAAGATAAAGACAAAGGAAAAAGGGGGAATGAGATGTATATACACTAAATTTACATTAGTGTACAAATATTTCTACCCAAGCTTAGGGCTCAAGCGTAGTACCTTTTCAAGTAGAGACCATTTCTGGGCTCGGCCAATTTATTCCCTTCATAATCTTCTAACTCGTAGTCTCCTTTTTCTAGAACTCGTCGCACGATGTAGGGACTATGCCAAATGGGTTTAAATTTTCCTGCCCCTAGAGGTTCTTTGGCTTGGTCATACAAGAGGACCAAGTCACCCTTAGCATACAACCGGGGACATACATATTTTTCGTACTGAACCTTGACACGTTTCTTGTTTTCCTCGATAGCCATAAAGGCATCTCGATGCTCCGTGTCAAGAATATCTAGGTGCATAAGGCATCACTCTAAGTCTGAAGTGTCAGGTAGGATCTCTTGTGCCAACTTGAGAGAAGGGATTTCACATTCAACAGGAAGGATTGAATCCAGACTGTGCACTCACTAAAAAGGGGAAAAACTGGTGGCAGTCTTAACCGAGGTTCGGTATGCCCAAAGCGCGAGATATAGCATGATCTGTGAATTAGAATTACTCTGACTGACATCTTTTTCCAAAATGGTATTCAGAGACTTGTTGATGGCCTCTACTTGCCCATTTTCCTGGGCATAATAAGGGGAAGCATGACTGTGTATAAACCCCAGCTTAGATGTTATTTCTACCATCATTTCATTCCGAAAGTGACTGCCATGATCAGTGACAATCTCACTCGGGATACCGAATCAGGCGATAATTTGGTTGAACACAAAGAAGGTTGTAGTATAACATTGTTCAATCCATTTATTATAATTTTTTTGAACTCTTGTAAGATGACAATCCATTTATTATATTTCCCCCCTATGATACACCTGGTAAGAACGTATTGAAATGGATTGACATCAACAACCACTGTAGTCTTGCAAAGCAATATATAGTGACGTAAACGTTGGATTGCGTGAACGACAGCCAAAGCTAGCTTTTCAACATGAGAGTAATTAAGCTCATGACCGATTATATTTCGACTAAGATAGTAGATGACATGCTCATGGAGCTCATTATCCTCCTCAACTAGAACCATACGAGTCGTCTTTGCAGATGAGAAAATCTACAACAAGTAATCTCTATTGTAATCAGGGGATTTCAGCAGAGGGGACGATACTAAGGCTTTCTTCAAAGTGTTGAAAGACTCCTGGGCTCACTCATCCTAGATAAAAGGTGTGTCTTTCTTCAAGAGGCACATGAAACCCTTAGTGATATTGGCATAATTCACTATGAATCGACGTAGAAAGTTATCCTTCCCCTGTAAACCTTGAAGTTGTCTAATCATGCACAGGGGAAGAAACTAAAGTATTGCCTCAACCTTAAGAGGATCTACCATGATCCCGGTCTCTGAAAGTAAAAATCCTAAGAGACAACCATACTTAATGCAAAAGATGAATTTGTGAGGGTTTAATCGGATTTTATAGTAACATAATCTTTCAAAAACTAGTCGAAGGTGTATAACATGATCCACTCTTGCGATAGTTAGCATCAATATCATCAAGGTAGGCTTCAACTATGTGCTTGATATCATGAAAAGCAAAAGTCATGTCACATTGGAAGGTTTCTCCAATGTTTTTAAGGCCGAAAGGAATTTTCCGGCATGAAAAATTACCCCAAGGAAATATAAATGTCGTTTTGTGTTGGTCCTCGGGTTTGACCTGGATTTGGTTATAGCCTAAAAATCCATCCATAAAATAAAATATCTCGCTTCCTGCACTCTCATCGAGAATTTGATCAATAAAAGGCACGGGGAAGTTATCTTTAGGACAAGCCCTATTTAGGTTGCGAAATTCCATACACACATGGTGGTTCCTTGATTTTTATTCAGAGGAACGGGGTTGGATACCCATTCAGTCAAGGGAACCGGGTAGATGAAGCCATCGTTAAGTAGCTTCTCCACCTCTACCTTAATAGCAGTGACCTTCCTGGGATTTACATCTCTAAGACATTGTCGAACAGTTTTAGCATTTGGGTAAGAGTTCAGTGTAGATCAAAATTTCTTCTAGCGAACAATCTGCAGCTATATTTACATTCTCAATCTTGCTAGGGTTATGAGAGATATCGATTGAGACGATAGGAGAAATACTCACCATATTTCCTTTGGCGTAAATTCCATGCGTATCAAGTGGAACTACGACATGACCGACTATCTCACTCAAGGTAGACCGAAAGTCGTTTTGCTCGATTCTTTCAAGACATGGGAGAAAATAAGATCTATGATGCATATCATCCCAAGGTCTCTCAGAACCATTCATGGCTTTGAGGATGGCTTCATCCAAGGGAAAAGTCTCATCTAAGAAATCATGTGAACAAGACAACGAGGAGCCCCATAAAGGCCTAAGAAAAGGATCCTCCTCATCCGTCTGTGAGGTAATAGGATCAGGATCGACGAAAGAGTCAAGAACCACTTGATACGCAATATCCACTACCGATAGTGGCATAGCCATGCCAGCATGCAATTGACCTTCACTCGATGAAGTTGGAGAAGGTAGGATCCATGGATCACTACGATAGGAGGTGCGGAAAGGAATGGACCTCCATACTAAAGAAGGCCTACTAGACATGGCATAAACATGGTGAATTGGTGCCGAGAAGTCAAAGGTACCCATGAGGGAAGAATACATTTTGACATCGATATTCTCAGTTGTTGGCTGAGAATTATCAATCACAGGAATCGACGGTCCAACAGATGCATTAGGACTAGAGTACGTAAAGGATACCTAGTCGATAGTCACAATCTCCCCTTGATGAGGAAAACAAAGTGTACAAAAGATGAACGATACAACAACGACCATAGAATAGGTCCAATTGAGACCTAGTAACAGGTTATAATCGAGAGGTGCATCAACTACTTCTACCTCCACCTCTACTGTCTTCCCACCTAACTAGAATGGAAAGGCAGAGAGAATACCGTGAGGGCAGAAGGAATGATCGTCAAATGTAGTCAACATGTTCGATGACTTGGAAAGGGTCAGAGAGCCAAGAGATTTCCAATAGACCAAGGACATCATGCAAGTGGCAACACCTTCATCAACAACTGATCGTTTGATAGTATACTTGGAATACTCCATGTGTATTTGGAAAGCCACATGGTAGGGTAAGCGAGGCTTCACATCTGTGATGTCAAACTTGATAAATTTCGATCCACTAGGTTCTAGAGCTCCTAAGGCAGAGAGTAAGGCATTCCTCTGTGATGGAAATGTCTGGAGTACCTCCAAAGCTGACATCACACAAGGGGTTTTTCCCAGATCCACAACGATAGAGTAGTTATGGGCGGCTTTAGGATTAGGGTTGAGAGTAGAGCACTTGAGTACTTCTTTCAGAATACAAGGTGGTGGATCTGGTTTCTCAATTTGTAGGTTCATCTCCAGAGGGGGAGGAGGAGCTTCTAGACTGATACTATCTTTTGAAGAGATTTAATCTCGAGAGCGGGTGGCTATATCAATTTTGGCATTGACCATATTGATACAAACACGGTCGCCATCTTGCGATGGTGGGTTTTGACTTCCACTGAGATCATTTCCGGCATTTGAAGAGCTCGAGGCTAAGTGTTGGTTGTGTGGGAATGGATTCGTCATCACATCAAGTGGTAGATTTAAAATCCTCGCAGCCTCCACAAGTTTTGGGAATAAATGTGTAAGGTGGTCATCGGTACAAATTTTACAAGGAAACTTCACCTTATGTTTCTCTTTCTTTCCCTCTCCATCATTATCATTCTTCTTCCCATTATTATCTTTGTCCTTGGGCTTATTACCATTTTTTCCACCCTTACGATTTTTTCGACCTTTCCTTTTATTCCCATCTAGTTTTTGGTCACCTTTTGGGTTCTTCGACAATTGCACGGAATGTACATCCACCCATTGGGTGGGTTTGGAGGATGAATATGAAGTCGGTCCTTCAACAGACTTCCTTGTCGAGTTTGTGGAATTTAAATTGGTGGACCCTACCATGCCATCAACATGAGGTCGAGGATTCTATATAGGATCATAATTTGACCGTGGTGCATCTGGAAGAAGGTGGTAAAACATCCCAAACTAAGCGTATATCAAATCTAGTTGTTGGGCTCTAAAGATAGATTATTTTTCATTAGAGACCCCAGAAGTAGCAACGTCCTTCGATATAGGAGCGTGAAAATACTTTAGGAAGCATTCTATAAGAAAGGTTGGGGGTATAGGAGTCTTAATCAACCGCCTTCGTTACGCCATTCCTGGATATGGTCTGAGATGTGAGTGGAAGTGTCCTAATGTAGAGTTGACAAAAGTTCGAGGCCAACATCATAACAAATGGGAAATTGAAAGTGGTTGAGAAAGGCTAGCACCAACTGACTGAATGACCCATATGTCCCCTTAGGTAGCTCAATATACCATTGTGTCGCAACTCCAATGAGAGTTCCTTAAAATAATCGTAATCTAATAGAATCATGGTTCAGATAATTTGATGAGCACCAAAGGTGAAAAGTAGTGACGTGATCACCAAGGTCCTCTCCATTCTTACCTTCAAACTTTGGAATGTCTGACGGAAGTTTGGTAGAAACAGGGGGCCATGTGGGATCATGACTCACCAGGTCTATCATCAATTTAGACAAGTCTATAAGATTAAGCGTGACCAGAAAGGGGAGACAGGATTGCGATATTTGGCCCCACCCTCCCATGAAAGATTGTGCATTGAGAATTGCATTCCATCCAAGATTCTGGTAAGAATCAAAACCTTGTATGGAATTATAAGGCCCTCCTCCAAGATGATTCATATAATATGTTTTGGGCATCATTCCAACAGGAATGTTTTGATAAGGATTATGAAAATTTCCCCCGGCTGGATTAGATCCGTGCTGGGGGTTGTGAAAATTTCCCCCAACTAGATTGGATCTAGGTTGGGGGTTGTCCAAAGTGTAAGACTGACCTCCTCCAAGTGGGAACCCGGAGGATTGAAGTGGAGTCATCATGCCAAAAGTATTGGTTGGAATCGGCACCGAGGAGGTAGGGATATAAGGCGGAACTTGTCTTCTAGCTGAGTTGTTCCACCCAGTTGTAGAAGGATTAGACACGAGGTTAAGTAAAGGGACACTTCCTAAATTAGGATTTGTTTGGGGGATATGAGAACCAAAAAATGAAAAAGGACTATAAGGAGGTGTAGTTCCCCCAATTCCAAGGCTAGTGTTAAGGCCAACAGTTGGGATGGTAGTCGAAAACTGTGAAGTGAAGTTAGGCATACCATAAGAAAATGGACTAGAAGCCATAGGGATGGACTGAGCATTGTAAATTAGCGAGTGATCGAAACCCCCAAAAGGGTTCGAGGCAAGAGATGAAGCATTAAATACAGGCTGAGCCATAGTACTGGTATAAGCCTTTGGCACTGCAATTCTAGTGGCAATAGAAGTCGAAGGGGTGTCATTAACTATAGTGAGTATGGGATTTGAAGAAATCATAGTGTTCTAAAGACTAGAATCAGTACTCATCCTTGTGGAACCAAAAGTCTGAAAGGTGGATGTGTGTGTACCACTTCTACAAACTATACACCTTTTAGAAGGCAAGAACCCTAAATCCGGTGGAAACTGTGGCAACCAATGAGACCGGCAAGGAAGCTGGTCTGACTCCATGATGAATTATGACTCTACAAAATAAAAATATATCCTAAGGCCAACTATTAGTCAAAGAGCATACCAAAAATTCAAACGACCAATATGCATGCAAACGAGCTAAAGTGGCTGAGTGGCCTCTCTCACTCAAAAAGGTATGTCTCATCCAAGAGAGACCTGAGACTCCCTGCTAAATTTTGGAGGTAACATAATCAGTTATAGGGGCCCTCGTGGGATTAACAACCAGTCGATCAAATCTCCTCGGAGAGGTAATCCTCCATAAAGGTTGTGTGTTGTCTTACCCCTATCTAATCCAGGGTATAAGTAGAATAACCCCTTGAAGTAGCCTATGAGATACCTAAGTCAAGCAACTAATAAACCATTATATAACCGATGCATAGGAGAGCAGTTGTAAGTCCAGATCACCATATGGGAAGGGTAGCAAAGCTCGAAACCTTGAAAGAACCGCCTCTCACAGAGGTATGGGTAATAGAAAATCCCCAAATACAAATAAATCCATAGAAATATCTCTGATGCTAGGTGAGTATCTAGGGGTTATCCCTTCAAGTAACTTTGCACGACCTCATGATTAACTCTGGTGTGAGTAGAGCCTCCTGATCTTACCAATTATATAATGGAATTCTCAACTCCCTGTCTTAGACACATGTGTTGATTTAATTTCCTTGGAGAAATTTACTCACAAAATCCTATTCCAAGGCACTAAATCCTAGACTTGTTTGTGCACCCTAAAAATAAAATCATGACTAATCAATTTTAGTTTAAATCGTAAATTTTATTAGTCATGATTACTCAAAGGGGTATGGAAGAAAAACTAATGATGTTATGACTCTACAAGAAGATAAATATGAATATAATGCAAAGTCTATCTTTAACTTTTCAATGAATGATATGATAATAAAAACAATGCAATTTTCAACTCTGCAATTCAGAAGTAAAATGCAATCTTTCGCTAAATGTACTAAGCTAATGATAAAGGTTCAAAGACAAAAATGCTAACCAATTCATAATGCCTATTTTTTGTATTTTCAATATGTTAAAGAGAAAATGAATGGAATGAAAAGAAACCTGATATAAAAATTCTACTATGTATAAACAAAATAACTCAAGCAGAATACCAAGTAGCCAAGCAGACATCCCAGGGTTCAAGGACAAATCAAAAATGAAAAAACAATGAGAAAGACTATGCCCATAAATTCAACTCCCAAAAAGTTTGTTGTCAACCTAGATATGCTCAATAGGCACTACAGAGACTTAAGAAGGCTCAACAAACATCAAATCCCACCCAACAGTCACTAAACCAAGCAAGGGAAGGTGGTATATGTGATTTTTCAGGAGAACAATGCATATATACACAACTTGTAGAGAGGCAACATGTGTGTATATGCGGATGTCAAAGAAAAAGGAGCATACAAGCTTTATAGCAAGGCTAGGTAAGGGTAAAAAGGCCGAAAACTCATATTTAGAGTGAACAGAATCTGTCAAGCAGTGATATGACAAGAAACATAAAGGAAAAAGACCAATGCAAGAAGAAAAAATACTTCAACCCTTAGAAGGAAGATCTCTTCCCAGTGGAGTCTCCATTTCTATTACGAGGGAAAAAATCTCTATGGCCAAGGGTAAACCACAACAGACAGGTATGACTGCAAAAAATAACTCAATTCCATTGTATGATATATAAACTAATGTGAAATATATGAAAGAGGCTTACCTCGATCCAACGTTCGATGATGTTCCACTGTTGAGCACTTCGACCCAAAGCTTTATACCTACAATAATTTTTTAACAAACAAGCATAGCAAGTACATGGTGATAGTATAAAGGGGTTAGCACATTAGATAACATAATCCATTAATAAACATTACAAACATGTCCATGGATAATAATCATATATTTTCACGATACCAATAGGAAGGGAAAGGAGTATTTTTATTAATAATTGATCAGCAAAAGTGATAACATTATAGACTTCCGTGTTGGCATGGCTTGAAACCAAGGAACCAAGTTCCTTTCAACTGGGCCTCCACCACTTCAATCCTCCACCAAAGTCAAGATCAAAGGAGAGAGACAATGAGGTTCTCTCAACAATAGAGAAAGAGCTTGGGGGCTGAACACTGTGTTCAGACTTGAGGGACCAAGGGATGTAGACTCAATATGAAGTAATTTCTCCAGTTTAACTTTTCTCTCAAAGTTGAATGCTTTATCCTCTTTTCCATAGATCAGAATTGTTCTTTTATAGTCTTCAAAATGAAAATGAAGGGCCAAGTCGGAATGTTTCCAGTATGTGGAAGTCCAAGGATCAGAGATCTCCCATTGTGACATGGAAACCCGACTCCATTTTGTATTTTCTGGCACAAATCCTGATGTACGTGGGATGTAGTGGAGTAGCCTGCGTATACGCATGTTGTATAGAAGATAGGGCATGTATATGTGGAAAAATGTGTATTTGTCTCTGGACTCATAAAGAAGGGATGATAAGTCTGCATAGAGAAATGGAAAAAGGACCTCTGTGCAAGATAGCAATGGTGGGGAAAATCTTGCTATAACAAGGAGGTGGCTCATTTGAAAGTAGAAGCCATGTCTAACAGGGTTAAGATGAAAGAACTCATGGATGACTACAACCACACTCTTGATCTAACAAGGTTTGCAGAAATAAAGGCCAACTTCTCCATAGGTAGCTCAAAAACCTTTATAGGAAGAAAAGAGACTTTCAATCTCAGAACAGAAATCTCAAAGCAGAGTTGCAACATTTCCAAGACGATATGGCTCAAAGAAACTTGGATGTGTTGATTGAAGTTTCTATTGAACAAGAGAAGCCAACAACCAAAGAAATCATAGTTCTAGCGAAGAAGCCTACTACTGCAAAAGGAAAGCATGTTGTTTTTCGAAAGGGAAGTCCTCCTTCCACAAGAAGGAGTGTCAGGTTGATGAAGTAATTGGTGAGAAGTGAAGTTCATTTTTTACTATGGCCCCTTTTTGCAAGAATATGTAATTAAGTAAATACTTCCTCTGCCACCTATACAGGCTATATCGACTTCTAAATGCATACTTCTCATATTTTTGGTAATCTGCAAAGACTTTATCTTTTTGACACTAGCAACACAGACATTCTGTAGTGATTTAGCGCTACAAAATTATCTAATTTTCAAAGTTCTATCTATATGTTATTAAGAACCAAATATCAATATAGCATGGAAAAACCTCAGAAAAAGTACTCAACGCCTTGAAAAAGAGATAATTTCAGATAATAATCCTCTTCGAGGGGGCAACCTCCTTTTACCCCACTTAAATGTTCAAGTACAAGATGATTCAAAATGAAAATGTCTCCTTGGTATAT
>ML779144.1:1477793-1498524 GCA_009831015.1 Picea engelmannii | reverse complement strand
TGGTTGGTCTTCAAACCAAAGTTGGAGTTTCTCCATTCTTGATTCACCTTCCTTGTGTCCTCATCATGAATTTCATGGGATGGATTTTCACTTTCAGGTGTCTTCTCTGTTACGAAAATTTTCAATACTTCCATGATCTCCCCTTTTAAACCATCCATCTTAGTATCCAACATAGCTTCCATTGAATCCATCTTCTTTTGTAGTTCATTTATGTCCCTACGCATATTTTTAACCTTCATCAAGAGTCCAAGTAGGATTTTCTGGAGGCTTCTTTGGTGTAGAAGTTCCCTTTTTTGGTGGCATGTTGGGGAAGTATCACTTTTGAACCTTGATTTTGAGGTGGTTCTGCTAGACAATATTTCTTCTATTGTATCTCCCAAATTTCGGCCCTTCTGGGTATGAAACTTTCTTTTATGTAGTTCTCTAATATTTCTTCTCTGCAATTCCATAGGTTTGATCAAAATTGGATGTGCCAAGTGGAATTTATGGTAAATTCCCCACAACTTGACGATTTTTGGCCTTTCCAGGAGATCTCACTTGTATAGCGTGCCCCACACAAACTAATTGATATAAAATTATAAAACTCACACCAAAAATACTACAGATTGTCCATGATCCAATGAAACTAGTCCCACTCAATTTGGATACTCTAGGAAGAAGTTATGATTGTTCTACTTGGAACACCTTCTTGAGACTAGTCAGATACCCTATCTTACACAGGGTGTATCTACAAATTTAAGATTACCCAGAAGCTGCAAATTTTACCACAGATACCTTACTAATTTCTGTAAATATCCTCCATATGTTAGGGTCTGAAATGTTACAGAAATTGTTTTATAGCGAAAATTCCGCACTGACTCAGTTCAGGATGATTCCAGAACCCTATCTTGTACAGGTTGTATCTCCTAAAGTATAAGGCCTCACGAGCTGAATTTTGAACCCAATGTACCTTGCTTCGTCTACTAAATATATTCCAAGTCGTTCCTTCTGAAACTTTGTAGAAAAAAAGTTATAGCAAAAATTCCAAGGTATCTTAGATGTAGCAGCGAAACCCCAAGACCTTGAGCTCTAATACCATATGTTAAGAACCAAATATCAATATAGCATGGAAAAACCTTAGAAAAAGTACTCAACGCCTTGAAAAAGAGATAATTTCATATAATAAGCCTCTTCGAGGGGGCAACCTCCTTTTACCCCACTTAAATGTTCAAGTACAAGATGATTCAAAATGAAAATGTCTCCTTGGTGTATATAGGATACTAGGAGGTATAATTACAACTAATGGACTAAATACGACATAAATAAAATAATAGTACTAATATAATATGCCCCAATTAAGGGGTAATGAGCCAATATTAGGGCTTAACATATGCTTTCTATAACACTACTTAATTGCCTAAGAATGATGTAGTGATGGTGCTACTCACTGCCTGGGGGTGCTACCAAATCTATCAGCATTGAAAGGATGGTGTTGCGAAGTCAGTTGGGTGCTACCGAATTGCACGCAGACATACAGGATGGCACTACCAAAATTCTGGCAGAGATCGAATTCTACACAGAGGCACACAAGTTAGTGCTACTGAAATTTTGGCAGAGACCAAATTATACACAGAGGTATGGATTGGCACTACCCATTCAACTTGCCTATTTTGGAGGTCGCTCTATGGAAGCTCGCTACCAAATGACACTACCAACAGGTACTAGGAATATAGGGGGGCCAAATTATCATCTTAGTGAATGGTTGATGATGTGGAAGATAGACAAAGATAGCAGATGATAGCATGATGTCAGTTACAAGCATTTAAAGGACACTTGGAACACATGGAGATGTGCATAAACAAAAGATCAAGTTAGTTCAAAGTTGGTTGGATCAGTGGCCAACATTTTCCCTTTTTATAGCACGGTTGTTTGTAGTTAAGCTGTTAGACGAACTAACTACTAGGAGATTTCCATGGGAGGAAGGCCATCTTGCACCTCCAGTTGTTGCCTCCCCTTTTGTTATAAATATATAGATGAAATGCTTCAGTACGTTCGAAGGGTTGAGCTAGGCTCCCTTATAATCTAATATTTTGATGAATTTATTGTGAACTGGTTATGTACTTGATTTGAGACATCTTGGTTAATATAAATCATCTTTCTTATTCCATCTTATTTTCCTCTAATGCTGAAGTGTTCATGCTTGAATCATTCACATGAATTGTTGTGGTGATATTATGATGTATGTTTCATTATAATATTATTATGATATTTCTTTAGTGTCCTTAAACTTTGAACTCAAGAAGATATTGTGTTAGAGTTTTTCTTCTTTAGGTTGTTTGTAGACCTAATGTTTACAACAACCTCTACATTCATCTTACTAAAGTCTTCCCGTTGTTCACATTTACTCCCACTTATTGATTTAAGTTAGTCAAGACCTCGATTGCTTGTGCATGCTAGCCCATATTTTTGAGTTAGAACATTATCATCTTGAGTCTTATCCATTTGACCCCTAAAAAAATCTTTTACATTTACATATAACCTGATGGGTACTGGGCTTGCCTTCCATGCAATCTGAAGGTGATTCCTAGTGCTAACATTATTGGCGCCATTGTCGGGAATGATTTGAAGAAATTTCCCTGGGATTGAACGACGACAAAGATTACTAGTTCTGAAGGTGCATTGGAACTTAATATCTTGAAGATTGCAGCTTTCACCTGGTGACTCCATTGTTTCATCTCTGGTGCCTAAAGGCAGACATATGGGATTAAATCCACAACTACCTATTGTGCCACCTGAGGTTGACCCATAGAAGATAATCAAGAAGGGAAAATCTTCTCAAGAAAGTTTTTATGCTGCTACTATAAGTGTTTCTGGTCAGTTGCTTGATTCCACTCTTTATACTCCAGTTTTTATATCAAGTAATCCTTCTTTACCTTCTTCTGAAGTATCTAAGAATCTTGACTTTCAAAAGTTTTCTATTGAATATTCCTCTTTTGAAACTGATTTGAAAGAAGAAATATTTGAAATTATTTCCTCCCTTGACATTGTAAAGTGGTTCAGTCTTGAGAGTCTTGAATATTTTCCTACTTTGGGCTTTGCTACCCCTCCTCCTGTTAAAATTTCTGCTGCCAAAGAAGAGGAAACCTTGTCCCCTTTATAGACTTTACCATATTCTTCTAAGACTCATCCTTCTGCTGTGAAAAATGAAATTTCCCCTTCATACATTCCTTTTTCTCCTAAACTTCACACAATCAAGTCCCCTTCTTCTCCTTGTTCACCAAGAGTTCAAAATCCAGTGAAAGGTGCTAACCTCGCTGCAAATAGGATGGATGCCATAGTGGCTGTAAGATGTGCCCCTCTTTTATTACCTTATCTAGTGAATGCTCTCCCTCCTGGGGATTATTTAAAATACATTCTCAAATTCATGAGAGAAGAAGATATAACCACTGAAGAACATCTTGTTGCCTTCTACAATTATGCAGACAATCAAAACATTGAAAATAGGGATGTGTGGATGAGTGTCTTCATCCAATGACTTTTTGGTGAGGCTAGGAAGTGGTTTAGGGTTTTGGCCCATGTATCCATTACTAGAATTGAGGCACTAGACGAGGCATTTTTTAGGCACTAGGGGGACAAAAAGGGCTTTTTGTACTATATCATTGATTTTGTATCCCTAAAAAGGAAAGAGGGAGAGTTTGTCTCTAACTTCTCTAAAAGATTCAACAAAATGTACAATAAGATTCCTGATGAGATAAAACCCACAAAAACCTCTGCAAAAATCACTTATGCCAGTGCCTTTGACCCAGTGTTTTGCCTTCTACTAAGAGAAAGAAGATCATCCTCCTTATCTATTATGCAAGATGCAACCTTGGAGGTAGAATCCAACATAGTGGCATCCGATAAACTCAGGGGAAAATATGATAGGGACAGGAGAAAAAGAAGTAATGAAGCCTCAACCTTTGACTCCTCTACTGTCCATCCTCAAGTAGATGAGCTCACCAAATTAGTAAAATCCCTTTCTACTGAGATAGAGAAGTTAAAATTGGAAGGAAAACGGACCTACATAAATTCTCAAAATACTAATAACAGAGGTAACTTCAGGAGGCCCAATAATGTTCCTCAGATCCTTCCTAGAGATCCTAGAAACAGAGAGAGAGATGATCAAAAAGTACAAACTCCTTTACAGAGCAACTTGGTTGTTGATGAAGAAGGAGAGAAGGAAGAAACTGATCCCAAGATTCATTGCTTAGGTGAAACATCCCCATTCCCTCACTTGACTCAATATGCATATGAGAAATCCTTGATAGATATTCAAATAAATGAATTAAGTAACGGAGAGAAAGAAAAATAAAGTCCTAATAGATATAATCTGAGATCCAAAAATAATGAGGAAAAAACTTATGCTTTTGATCAACCTGCCCAAAAAGAAAATTTTGCCAAGGATGTGACAGTTGGAAGCAAAGAAAAAGACACTCAAAGCCCCCAAGTATTGATCATAAATCCTATCCCTGAAGCTAAAGAAGTCATGAAATATTCACCTCCTTTTAGTTTTGAGAACGAATTACAAAAAATCAAGATCCCTGTACCTTTTTTGGAATTGATTAAAAATGAAGAATTTAAAAAATATCTCTCCAAAATGTTACAACCCAGATCCTCTTCAAGTGCCACTAATTCAGTAAATCTACAAGATGAAAAACCAGTAGTTATCTTGGGTCCATTGATAGAAGATAAATATGATTCATCCCCTCCTTTCTATACATCACTGAATATACATGATAAGGTGTTGCATAATTGTTTGATGGATTCAAGGGCATCCCACAATATCATGCTAAAAACCGTTATGGATGAACTTGGGTTAGAAATCATAAAGACCTACCATGACTTATATTCTTTTGACTCTAGGAAAGTGAAGTGTCTTGGGGTCATTAAGTATCTGGTTGTGACCTTATTTCAGCGGCCATGAAAAGCGTAGTCATGGATATCGTGGTGGCTAATGTCCCCCCCAAGTTTGGCATGCTCTTGTCAAGATATTGGATAAAAATACTTGGGGGAACCTTGCAGATGGATCTCTCATATGATACCATTCTTGTTTTGGGGGGGGGGGGAGCATAGAAGACTTTACAGGGAATCTTATATGGCCTACATTATTCGTGATGAAGAAAACCCCAAAAAGAATCCTATTTTTTCTCTTGATACTGATTTGGGATCCAACATATTGCAGCTCACCGATACTCCTGAACCTCCTCTTGAAATCAGAAAACAATTTGTTACCTTTTGCAAAGATTCCCCTCTAGCCACCTCTGTTTGGAAGATGTTCTTTGATGGAGCCTCTTCTAGGGAAGGTACTAGTGTTGGAGTGGTATTTGTTTCACCTGCTCAAAATACTATATCTCTATCATACAAGATAGAATTTGAAAGTACTAATAATGTGGAAAAGTATTAAACTCTTGTATTGGGATTGAGGGCTGCTAAATACACGGGGATAGAAGAACTATCAGTATTTGGGGATGCTGAATTGATCATCCATCAGATAAAAAATATTTACCAGAATAAGAACCCTCGACACAGATCTTATAGAAATAAAGTGTGGGACTTGGTGGATAGTTTTTTCTCATCTTTTAACATTTCATTTATTCCAAGAGAAGATAATACCATGTTTGATTCTTTGGATGTATCAGCAAGAAATTTCAGAGTTCCCTTACCACCTAAACTCAAGTATGATGTAGAATTCAAATACAGGCCTTCTATACTGGAGAATTTCAAATATTGGAAGGTGTTTGAAGATGATCTTGAAATTAAAAAATTCCTTGAGACTGTTGATGAGTTTTCTACATTACACATTGATCATGATCATGATTCTGAAATTAATCCTCATGCTGATGTTTTCCTTAATAAAATTTCTAATCATCATATTGTGCAACTACCTAGCAATCCCATTCCAAAAGGACTAGTTCCTTTGGAAATATTATTTGACGGAAATGATGTGGTAGTAAAGGGGAAAGTGTCCACTAATGATGTTGATATAACCGAGTGCAATTTGGGTACAGAAAAGGATCCAAAATATCTCAAGTTGTCAAGAAACCTATCAAGAGAGTAGACGACAAAATATACTGAGTTGTTAAATTAATTTTCTGACATATTCACTTGGACTTATGAACATCTCACAACTTATGACACAAGCATTATAGAGCGCAAGATCCCATTAAAGGAAGAAACCAAACCCTTCAGGAAAAAGTTGAGGAAAATAAATCCTATGTTGCTGCCTATCATGGAGAAAGAGGTAAAAAAGATTTCAGATGCTAAAATTATTATTCCTTTGAGGTATTCTGAATGGGTGGCCAACTTGGTCCTAGTGAGAAACACGAATGGAGAAATCAGACTTTGTGTCGATTTCGGGAATCTGAACATAATTTCTAAAAAGGATAATTACCCTTTGCCCAAGATGGAGCACATATTACAAAGGGTGACAGGTGCAGCCAAGATGTCCATGATTGATGGATTTTCTGGCTACAATCAGATCTTTGTTTTGCCAAAAGATAGAGAGAAGACAACCTTTACCACTCCTTGGGGTACATTCATGTACGCTAAGATGCCCTTTGGTTTGATGAACGCAAAGGCGACCTTTGAAAGAGATATGGACATAGAATTTATTGGAGAGAAGGAAAAGTTTGTTGTTATCTATTTAGATGACATAACAATGTTCTCACACTCTGATAAAGAACACTATGATCATTTGAAAAAGGTTTTCTTGAAATGTAGAAAATTTGGTCTCTCTTTGAATCCTAAAAAATCATTGTTTTCCATGAAGGAGGGAAAATTATTGGGGCATATTGTGTCAACTGAAGGGGTAAGGATTGATTCTAGCAGGGTTGAATCCATCCAAGCCTTATCACTTCCTATATCCAAAAAGGAGGTTGAATCTTTTTTGGGAAAAAATATTTTTTTGAGAAGGTTTGTTTCAAACTTTGTTGATTTGGTGAAGTATATCACAACCATGTTGAGAAAAGGTAATGAAATCAAATGGACTATTGAGTCCCATAATTATTTTGATCATATAAAGAAATCCTTGACTGAATCCCTGGTCCTTATCAGCCTAGACTATTCCAAGGATTTTTTTATTTTTTTTTTCGCTTCATTTGATATAGTAGCAACTATTTTATTGCAGAAGAACGCTGAAGGCTTAGAGCAGTCCATTTCTTTTTTCAATAGGGAATTGAGAGATGATGAATTGAAATATGACATCATGGATAAGGAGGCCTATGCATTGGTTAAGGCTCTCAAGTCTTTTAGATTTTAAGTGCTGCATTCAAGAGTCATTTCTTATGTCCCATCAACTTCTATAAAGGAAATTATTATTCATCCTGATATAGATGGAAAAAGAAGCAAGTGGATTGCTAAAATCCTTGAATTTGATCTTGAGATTAAGCCTACCAAATTGGTTAAAGGATAGGGTTTAGCCAAGTTGTTGGCTGAATCATATTGCTTAGCCTTGGGGGTAAATTTCATCAACACATGCTCAGAAAATCAACAGGCTGAATTGACTGACAAAGGTTCTCAAGTCACCCCTACATTGGTAGATTGCAGCTGGTACACAGACATTATATTTTTCCTACAAAAATAACAGCCTCTATATGGTATGGAAAAGAACAAGGTGAGAGTCTTAAAACTAAAATCAATCAAATACTTCCTTATTGATCAAGTCTTGTATTGGAAAGACCCATTGGGAGTGATTTTGATATGCCTATACCCACAAGAATCCTAAAAGATTATGTCTAATTTTCATGACAGTTTATGTGGGGGGCATCATTTTTGGAGAACCACAACATATAATATTCTCAGGGATGGGTACTTCTAGCCTAGTCTATTCACCAATGTTTGTGCTAAGATAAGAGCCTGTGTTAAGTGTCATAAATTCTCTAGAAAGAAGTAGCTCAAGTCTTTTCTATTAAAGCATGTGGAAGCTTCGGGACCCTTTCAGGAGTCGGGCCTAGATTTTATTGGGGAAATTCATCCTGCTTCTAGTGGTCAACATAGATGGATCTTGACTACCACATATTACTTTACTACGTGGATAGAAGTTATCCCTACAAGGAATGCTTCCCCCAAAGTGATCATTGGTTTCCTTGAGGAAATTATGGCAAGGTTTGGTTGTCCGAACATAATTATCACTGAGAATGCTGCATCTTTCAAGTTTGAACCATTAATTTATTTCTGCGAACAGTTTGGAATCACATTGGTTCACTCTACCCCTTACTACCCCCAAGGGAATGGACTTGCAGATTCCTCTAACCAAAGCCTTATAAATATCATTAAAAAGCTGTTAGAGGACAAAAAAAAAGCATGGGACTCAAAACTCAAGTTTTCTTTACAGGATGACAGAGTGACAACAAAGAGGTCCCTCGGCCTTTCTCCTTTTTAGCTGGTGTATGGAGTTGAGGTGATTTTTCCTTCTCATCTTGCCTTGCATGTGGAAAAATTATTCCAAGATTACCAAGGGGAGATGTATCATATGGTCAGAAGGATTCAATAGCTGGTTGAAGTGAAACAGACTCTGGAGCAACTTATAGATAAAGCACATGATAATCAACAAAAGATCAAGCAAGCTTTCGACAAGAAAGTGAATAAAGAGGATTTTCAACCGGGCGATCTGGTGCTCAAGTGGGATGCACCAAAGCAAGATAAAGTCAAGCACAGTAAATTTGAAGCTTTATGGATTGGTCCCTCAAAATTTCTGAGGTATTCTCTAATAACACTTTCAAGTTGTAGAATATGGAGGATGAAGAAGTTTTCAGTGGCCCTGTCAATGGGCATTTTCTGAAAAAGTACTTTTCTTGAGCCGTGAGGGGATTTTCATTCCATTGTAAATATCATCATTCATTTATTTTTGTTTTAATAACTGACCCCATAGCCCTAGGATAAGGCAATGAATCTACTCATTCTTATCAACCCGCAGGGGGCATGCCATCCTCTGTGGAGCCAATGTTATAACACTAAGTTGCCTTGGGTATTTACCCTTTAGTTTCATCTTTTCCTAAGCCCTTAGATTTTAATTTTTTATTTGTCCCCTTTAAAAGTGTGTTTGTTTAGGTCCCCTTTATAAATAAAGTTTTAAGTCATGACTTATGTTTTGATCCTCACACAAATTTTTGACTTAGGACCGTTTTTTCATGACTTACCTTTTGATTTCCTTCATGACTTCACACTAGGATCGACTCACCCCACGATCAACTTGATTTTACATGCCATATTCCTCATTCATGCCCTCGTAGCCTTGGATTTTTGTCCCCTTTTTCCTTTGCTTACTGTCAAAACATTTTTTGAAATGGAGCACTACCAACTCATCAAGAGTTTTCGTAGCGCACTCCATGTCCATCATATTCTACCATGATTTGTGGTTACGATGCTGATGTCATCTCTTCCTTGTTTTCAATTCCATGGGTGGTTAAAATATGATTTCAAGGTTTCATATTTATGAGATCTGATAACATTTTTTGAATTTTGAAAAACTCAAATTGTTTTGCTGCACAAACTACCAGTTCTGACCAATTGGCAAAAACGCTACCAGATCTGATGGTGAGGTGGATTCGGAGGCCGAGTTTCTCATGAATATTTCCTGAGATTTTGCTGAGGCCTCGAGATGTCTTTATTCCATAGGAATTTAGGGTTTGTCCTCCTTTGCACATCGATTTCAAGGAGAATTAGTGCTCATAATTTTGGTAATTATCGTGCCTGCATAGTTGGAGGAGATCTTTCCTCACACCATCTTATCAATTGTTTTCCCTCCATTAAAAATGTTGGAGTTACTTCACACACACCTAGGATTTATTTTTCCTAAGGTTTTTATTTGTTTATTAGTCATTATCYAGTCTCCTATATTTTAGGAGAGAATATTCCACCTGGAGAATATTCTCTTTCAGTTCACACTTCAGTTTGACTAGTTGAGTTAAGTTTAGATGTTGCATTGGAATCATCACCATGCAACATTGGGATAATCACCATGATAATTCGACCTTACCTTGGTATCATCACCAAAGTGGTGCATTAGCCTTGATTCCTTAGGTTAACTCCTCAATAATTTCTGTTCAGTCAATTAACTGAAGACTAGTTGACTAGTTAACTCAACTAGGTAGCAGTTCACTCCCGTAACTGCCTAAGAGACTAGAATAGGTAGTAGTTCACTCCTGTAACTACTGGTGTGTGTCCATATCACTCTATACCACCACTATGGTGACTTGGTTCACCTCAAGTCGAACTCATTGAGTTATACAGAGTATATCATGTGTAAATTATTCATTATTCATAATGGTTAATGAGAATTATTTCCATTCTTTCTCTCCTTCTTCTTCTTTTCCAATTCTCTCTGCAAATGTGTGTATCATTGTTTAGATAGATCTGTTTTGTTCAGGTCAACACATTTACATGGTATCATAGTCAACAGAGTGCTAAGAAAATCTACACCAAACTTTTTTGCAGGTACCGAAGATTGAAGACAGTGGAAAGATGGAATTCCAAAAAGAATTCATTCTTACACCTTACAACTATTTTGCATGGAAGGAGAAAATATCCATACATATCCGATCCAGAGGGTTGTATATGTTAACCATGAATACATATACAGAACTGACATCAGCCATAGAAAAATCCAAGAACTTAAATCGCATGGATGAGGCACTCAGAACAATTTGCAGTCTTATTTCTCCCGATCTCTTTTTTCATATATCTTCCTGTAAGACTCCCAATGAAGCTTGGAAAATCTTGGAAGGGCTCTTTGGAAAACAGGATGATATGAGGGGACACATGCTGGAGGTGGATCTTCTCACATTGGATCCAAAAATCTTCGAGAATATCCAATATTTCTTTACAAAATTCAAGGATTTATTGTCCCAACTCAAAGCTTGCGGGGTTGATAAATAGAAGGAGGAGAAACAAATGGTTCTCACCATTCTCTCCAAGCTTGGACCTGAATTCTCTGTATTCATATCCACATTCCATACTGTCAGATTCTCCTCTAGATCCACCTGGAAGATGCCTTCTCTTGAGGACTTTATCGAATCCCTGACACAAGAGCAAACCAAGCTCATCAACATGGGCACAATCAAAGGCCCAAGGCCACATGCACTCACTGCGCATGATGGAAGCCACAAATATCAGAAATCTAAATATAAATATAAGAGGAAATATCATTCACATACGAAGAAGGAAGGGTACACAAAACCCTTCACCGATGCCTCTGGATCCAAAGGAGAAAAGGGAAGAAAAGGAGAGAAATGCACATACTGTCACAAAGGATTCCATTCAGAATCCGCATGCATGCAAAAACAAATAGATTTGATGTCTCATATACTTCAGAAAAACAACCTTGGAGATCACATCCCCAAGGGTGCAAAGAAGAAGAAGCCTGAAGATTCGAATTCCTAGAAAGGAAATTCTAGCCATGCCTTGATTGCAACCAACTCCTCTCCCGATGCTTGGATCATAGATTTAGGAGCATCACATCACATGGCTGCCTCAGAAGCAGTCTATTATTATTTGGATGCATGAAAAGTTCCTCCTATTCTTATGGGGGACAACTCTTCTATCGAAGTCATCGGTAAAGGAAGGATTGAACTCACCAACGAAAGCTTTGAGAATGTGTTGCATGTTCCCAAGCTTTCTACCAATCTTCTCTCTGTGTATCAAATGAATAATTCCGGCACTGGAAAGAGAGTCATATTCACACCAAATTCCATGGACATATACGACATGCAAACCAACTCCAAGGTTGCTACCGGTGAGGTAAATCATCAGTTTAGATTGTATACATTTTCTGAATTCATTGAACCTGATTCTGCTTTACTGCCTACTCATGTTGATGAAAGTAGTAGGATATGGCATGAAAGATTTGGACATTTGAATTTCAAATACATGCAACAGCTTAGAAAGCACAAATTATTTGATGGTCTACCAAACATCCATTTCTCCAAGGGAGTATGTGAGGGATGTGTTCTCGGAAAACACCCTCAAGAGAAATTCGACAAAGGAAAGTCTTAGCAAGCTTCCGCACCTTTAGATCTGATCCACAATGACCTCATGGGTCCTTTTCTGCATCCATCGATCAGCAAAGTGAGGTTTGTTCTCATTTTTGTTGATGATTTCTCACGTTTTACTTAGATCTACTTTCTCAGGAAAAAATCCGAGGTCTTTCAACACCTCAAAGATTTCAAAGCTTTGGTTGAGACACAGTCTGAAAAGAAGATCAAAGTCCTTCAAACTGATAAAGGGGGAGAGTATGTGAATCATGAGATTCATAATCTTTTCCATGAGGCAGGGATTCAGTTACAAATACAGTTTCCTACACTCCACAGCAAAACGGAGTAGCCGAGCATAAAAACAGATCTCTAAAGGAGATGGCATCTTGCATGTTGCATGCAAAGTCACTACCATAGAGACTATGGGCCGAAGCACTTAACTGTGCAACATAAATCCAAAATAGATCTCCTCGTAGATCTGTCAAGGATAAGACCCCCTACGAGGCTTGGATCGGCCTCAAACTGGAAGTGGCCCACTTTCACATTTTTGGTTCACGTGCATGGGCCCAGATTCCCTCTGAAAAGAGGAAGGCACTTGATCCACAGAGCACCGAGTGAATTTTTGTTGGATACCCCGACGGTGTGAAGGGATATTGGCTTATTGATCTTTCCTCAGACCGACTCATCATTGAGTGTAGTGTCCAATTCGAGGAAAGTGTCTCGCATGTACCTCAACAGTCGCATGTAGACACCTTCACTCTTCCACATGTCTGAGATGATGAGCATGAACGTGTTGATTCTTCTTCAGTTGAGAGTTATGATTCAGAGGACTTAGATGATTCATATTCAGAGTCAGTACAGTCAGATGCAGAGTCAGAGCATCTAGATGCAGTTGTAGAGCCAGAGAAGAGGCCCAAGTGGGCACATACTACTCTTCAGGATGCAGGGGATCTTGTTGGTGATCCAGCCGATACTAGGAGGAATCGATATTATTTCAAGGAGCGTCCTATTGCATTCACTGACCCTGAACCATTGCCTTCTAGGCATCTTTTCTTGGTTCAGTCTTCAGATCCACAGTCTTATGGTGAGGCTGTTGGAAATCCCTTTTGGGAATCCGCCATGCAGGAGGAATACAACTCCCTCCTCGAGAACTAGACTTGGGATCTAGTTCCCCTTCCTTCTGGGAGGAAAATTGTCAGATGCATATGGTTCTACAGGACCAAGAGTGCAACAGATGGACAGATCAGCAGATACAAAGCCAGGCTTGTTGCCAAAGGATTTCAATAGGTTCATGGTATTGACTATGATGAGACCTTCGCTCTAGTAGCGAAGATGGATTCCATTCAATTGGCCCTTGCCATTGCGGTAGACAAGGGATGGGAAGTCCATCAGATGGACGTGAAGAATGAATTTCTTCATGGTGATCTCTCTGAGGAGATCTACATGGAGCATCCCCAAGGATTTATGTAGGACTCATCTTTGTTCTGTCGACTGAAGAAGTCACTTTATGGCCTCAAGCAGGCTCTGAGGGCATGGTATGCCAAGCTGGACTCCTACCTATTGTCACAGAACTTTGTACATTGTAAATCAGACCCAAATGTATACATGCTCATGATGGCTGATTCACTTCTACTTTTAGTTCTGTATGTCGATGATTTGTTTATCACCGGTTGCTCGACTTCGGCGATAGCTGCAGTCAAGAGGATTCTTCATGACAGGTTTTTGATGATGGACATGGGTCCGCTACACTTCTTCCTTGGACTTGAGATCAGTCAGGATGCATCAGGCATCAAACTGTCTCAAGCCTAGTATGCATGAGATCTCCTTGAGAGATTTCACATGACAGACTGCAAGTCTACTCTGACTCCTTTCCTATCAGGAGTCAAACTTGAGGATGGCGGGGAGATTCAAATGGTTGACAGCACACTGTATAGACAACTAGTGGGGAGTTTTTTGTATCTCACACACTCCAGACTAGACCTATCATATACAGTTGGCGCAGTTTCCAGGTTCATGCAGGAGCCGCATGAGCTACATTGGAAAGCTGCAAAGCGTATCCTTCGATACGTACAGGGCACCATCACCTTTGGGATTCATTATGCAACAGACTCTACATTAGATCTCATTGGGTTTACTAATTCCAATTGGGCTGGCAATAGCATTGATCGCAAGTCCACATCTGGTTACTCATTCAGTCTTCGTTTTGGGCCTATCTGTTGGTCGAGCAAGAAGCAAGATGTCATTTCTCTATATTCAACCGAGGCAGAGTACAGAGGGGTAGTTAACATAACCATTCAGGCTATGTGGCCACAACATTTTCTCATTGAGTTGGGCATTCAGTTTCATCGACCGATCGTCATCTGGTGTGACAACCAGAGTACTCTGAAGTTCTGTAGAGATCCAGTTCAGAGGCAGCAGAGGAAGCACATCAAGATCCACATGCACTACATCCAAGACTTAGTACATGAGGTGATCATCGACTTATAGTTCTGTCCTTCAGCAGAACAGACGGTCGACATTTTCACCAAGACCTTCACTGAGTAGAAATTCCATTCTCTGTGAGGTCGTCTTGGAGTGAAGGACACAGTTGCCTAGCAACTGTAGTTCTTCTTTTTACATACATTGTACCTTGAGGGGGGGGGTTTCCCATGAGATTTTCCCTCTTTCCTCACTTTATTTTCAGTGTATATTTTATACTTGGGTACCTAACATGGTCTTGTTGCCAAGACCCAATATTTATTTTCACCATAGTGATGTTCAGGGGGGGTGTTGGAGTTACTTCACACACACCTAGGATTTATTTTTCCTAAGGTTTTTATTTGTTTATTAGTCATTATCCAGTCTCCTATATTTTAGGAGAGTCCACATGGAGAATATTCTCTTTCAGTTTACACTTCAGTTTGACTAGTTGAGTTGAGTTTAGATGTTGCATTGGGATCATCACCATGCAACTTTGGGATCATCACCATGATAATTCGACCTTACCTTGGTATCATCACCAAAGTGGTTCATTAGCCTTGATTCCTTGAGTTAACTCCTCAATACTTTCTATTCAGTCAGTTAACTAAAGACTAATTGACTAGTTAACTCAACTAGGTGGCAGTTCACTCCCGTAACTGCCTGAGAGACTAGAATAGGTGGCAATTCACTCCCGTAACTGCTGGTGTCTTTCCAGATCACTCTAGACCACCACTATTGTGACTTGGTTCACCTCAACTCAAACTCATTGATTTATACAGAGTATATCATGTGTAAATTATTCATTATTCATAACGATTAATGAGAATTCTTTCCATTCTTTCTCTCCTTCCTCTTCTTTTCCAATTCTCTCTATAAATGTGTGTATGATTGTTTAGCTAGATCTATTTTGTCTAGGTCAACACATTTACAAAAACCTATAGATATCACCACCTATAATTTGATTTTGATACATCTTCCTTCCATTTCCACTGAGCTTACAATATCCAAACAGGTCTTATCCTTTGCATTGCGCGGTGTGCTACCTATAGACACTACTCAAACTACATTGTTTCTCCCCTTCCTTATCTGACAGTTGAGTTGGGTTGTTTCAAACTAGTTTTAAAATACCATTACAGGGTATCCCTTCATCATATATTCTTCTCATTGTTCATACCTGAACACATTCAAGGGGGGGATTTCTACAACCAGTTTTAGCTAGCTAGCAACCAGTCTGGATTAAGGGAAATTATTGTAAAGGGGAAGCCTTGTCCACTTGATATTTGACTTTTTAATCCTCCTGGTTATCACCACTCCATATCCCTAAATATCTTATCCTAAACTATGGAGACTCCTCAGAAGAATAAGTCACACAAGGGAGGTAATGTGGTTAGAACTGAGCTTGTAGACATGCATCTATTCGAGGTAGTTCCCATGGCTAGAGAAGTTTTTCAAAGGGTGGGATGCCTCTCTTTCTGCCAAAATATGAAAAGAGGTCATCCTGTGGTGACAAGTCATATTTCCTTACATTTTGATGGCATGAATACCAAGGTAGGGGACCTAGAATTTGAGGTGTATGAGACCTCTATTTTAGTTTCTACAGGAATCCCTATCACTGGTGAGAGATGGTTTAAATCCATGGCCTTAGATACAGCCTATGCCAAAGATCTCCTTAAGCCTGAATATCAAGCTGATAATATTTCTAAAGGTGTGCCAAGAAATCATCTGATTGAGCAGTTTGATAAAATATTGAGGATCATTCAGAGGTACTTTACATGTGAAGGGAGATTCAATACACTATACCAGTACCATATAAGGCTTCTGCTACATTTTAATAGCAAAATTGAAATGAACATTCCCTACTATTTGCTAAGGAGCATAGGCAAGATGTCAGACAGGGTTCAATCCAAGCATAAGGCTATGGATACTAGCATATTTCATTCTGGGTTGATTAGAATGTTGGTTTCTGAAGAGTTGGGTAAGAAAGATATCTCATGGGAACATTTCATTATTAATTCTCACATGAAGTTGTATATAATAGTTACTCCTCAGTCGCATATAACAAGCCCTTTACCATCCACCGGTGTTGCTAAAGAAGGTACTAGTAAGAAGAGAAAGAGAAGAGTTCCTATTCAAGATCAAGAGGCCATCAAGGAGGTTGCAAGAACTGAGGAGGAGGCTTATCATTCTCCACAGGGAGACCTTTCACCCCCTCCTCCACTAGAGTTAGAAGAAGCCCCTTCTTCTACTAAAACTATAGCAAAGAAAGGGAAGAAGATACACTTCTCCTCATCTCCTTCAGCAACTAGCATAAAGGTTAGAAGGCCTTTCACAAGATCATCAAGTATTAAAGAGGCTATTGAATAATGGGCCCTACCAAAAGTCTCTATCCAACAGAAGAAGAAAGATAAGGGCCAAGGCATTGAAAATCCTGTGGAGAAGAAAGAACAAATCCATGTACAGAAGAAGAAATATAAAGGAAAAGGAATCAAGAAGCTTGTTTATATAGACAAAGTAATTTCTATGCAGTAGGAAAAGGAAACCATGAAAACTCCTATTGAGACTATTCACATCACTACTCCACCTAGAAGTCGGATGTTCAAAAGATTAATTAGGCAACTCAGGGATGCTAGGAAGGAGGTGTCTCATTTGAAATCAGAATCCATGTCTGACAGGGTTAAGATGAAATAAATCATGGATGGCTACAACCACACTCTTGATCTAGAAAGGTTTGCAGAAATAAAGGCCCATCCTCTCCATAGGCAACTCAGAAACCTTTATAGGAAGAAAAGAGACTTTCAGTCTCAAAACATAAAGCTCAAAGCAGAGTTGCAACATTTCCAAGACTATATGGCTCAAAGAAACTTGGATGTGTTGATTGAAGCTACTATTGAACAAGAGAATCCAATAGCCAAAGAAAGCATAGTTCCAGTGAAGAAGCCTACTATTTCTAAAGGAAAGCATGTTGTTTTTCCAAAGGGAAGTCCTCCTTCCACAAGAAGGAGTGTCAGGTTGATGAAGTAATTTGTGAGAAGTGAATTTCATTTTTGAGGATGGCCCGTTTTTGTAAGAATATGTAATTAAGGAAATACTTCCTCTGCCACCTATACAAGCTATACCGGCTTCTAAATGCATATTGTTCATAGTTTTGGTAATCTGTAAAGACTTAATATTTTTGACACTAGTAACGCAGACATTCCATAGTGCTTTAGGGCTACAAAATTATCTAATTTTAAAATTTCTATCTGTATGCTTTATATAACGCTACCTAATTGCCTAAGAATGATGTAGTGGTAGCACTAATAACTGCCTGGGGGTGCTACCAAATCTATCAACATTGAAAGGATGGTGTCGTGAAGTCATCTTGGCACTACCGAATTGCATGAAAACACACAGGATGACGCTACCAAAATTATGGCAGAGACCGAATTATACACAGAGGCACACAGGTTAGCGCTACTAAAATTTTAGTAGAGACCAAATTCTACACAAAGGTGTACATGGATTGGCACTACCCATTCAACTTTCCTATTTTTGAGGTCGCGCTACAGAAGCTCGCTAGCAAATGACATTACCAACAGGTACCATGAATATAGGGGGACCGAATTATCATCTTAGTGAATGGATGATGATGTTGAAGATAGACAATGATAGCATATGATAGAATGATGTTAGTTACAAGCATATAAAGTACACTTGGCACACATGGATATGCGCATCAACAAAAGATCAATTTATTTCGAAGTTTCTTGGATCAGTGGACAACATTTTCCCTTTTTATAGCACAGTTGTTAGTTTAAGCTGTTAGACAAAACAAATACTAGGAAATTTTCATGGGAGGTGTTAATCCCTAATATTGGCTCATTACCCCTTAAATGGGGCATATTATATTAGTAATGTTATTTTATTTATGTCGGCTTTATTCCATTAGCTGTAATTATACCTTCTAGTCTCCTATATATACTAAGGAGACATTTTCATTTGGAATCATCTTGCACTTGAACATTTATGTGGGGTAAAAGGAGGTTTCCCCCTAGAAGAGGATTATTATCTGAAATTCTCTCTTTTTCAAGGCATTGAGTACTTATTCTGAGGTTTTTCTATGCTATATTGATATTTGGTTCTTAACATATCGTATCAGAGCTCAAGGTCTTTCTACTACATCTGAGACACAGTGGAATTTTCGCTATAACTTGTTTTATACAACGATTCAAAAGGAACGGCTTGGAAGATATTTATTAGATGGATCAAGGTACGTTGGGTTAAAATTTCATCTCTTGAGGACTTATACTTTCGGAGATACAACCTTTTTAAGATAGGGTTCTGGAATCATCCTGAATTGAGTCATTGCGGAATTTTCGTTATAAATTTTTTTCTGTAACATTTCAAATCCTAAAATCTAGAGGATATTCGCAAAAATTAGTAAGGTATTTGTGGTAGAAATTTCAGCTTCTGTATCATCTTAAATTTGTATATACATCCTATGGAAGATAGGGTATCTGATTAGTCCTATTGACTAGTCTCAAGTAGGTGTTCCAGGTAAAACAATCATAAATTCCTCCTAGAGTATAAAAATTGAGTGAGACAAGTTGCATTGGATAGTGGACATCCCATAGTAGTTCTGGTATGATTTTCATAATTTTAGATCAATTATTTTGTGTGGTGCACACTATACAAGTGAGATCTTATGGAAAGGACAAAAATCAGCAAGATGTGGGGAAGTTACCGTAAATTCCACTTGGCACATGAAAATTTTATCAGACCTGGGGCATTGAAGAGAGGCAATATCAGAGACCTACGAAAAATAAAATCTCATACTCAGAAGGGTCGAAATTTTGGAGATACAATAAAAGGAAGATTGTCTAGAAGAACCACCTCAAAATCAAGGTTTAAAGCAATACTTGGCCAACATGACACCAAAAAAGGGAACTTCTCCACCAAATAAGCTTCCAGAAAATCCTACTTGGAGTCTTGATGAAGGTGAAGAAATGCGTAGGGACATAAATGAACTACAAAGGAAGATGTATTAAATGGAATCTAAGTTGGATACTAATATGGATTCAATGGAAGCTAAGTTGTATACTAAGATGGATGGTTTAAAAGGGGAGATCATGGAAGGATTGAAAAATTTCCTAATAGAGAGGACACCTAGAAGTGAAAATGTATCCCATGAAATTCATGATGAGGACACAAGGAAGGTGAATCAAGAATGGATAAACTCCAACTTTGGGTTGAATACCAACCATGTTCCTAAGATCGATATGAGGAATTTTAATGGCAAGGACCCAATCACATGGATACGTCAGATGGAGCAATTCTTTGATCTACATAATGTGCCACATACACAAAAGGTACAAATTGCTTCCTTATATTTAGAACCCAATCAATTTGTATGGTATCAAAGGGTTCAGTTACCGAGAACATTGAGAACTTCCAAAGATTAAATATAAATCTAACAGATATTCCAGATGAGCACTTGATTGATGTATTCATAGGAACTTTAAAGGATAACATTCAACATGAGGTTCGCCTTTGGGAACCCAAATCATTGGAGAATGCATTTAAGGTGGAAAGAAATGTTGAAAGTAAAAATATGGCTATGGCTACTAGAAGGACCAATCCTAACATCTATAGAGAGAATAATGCTCCTTCTTCTAAAACACCTCAACCTACAAGGGTGAAACCTCAACAATTGGAGAAAAGAAAAGAAAAAGGTTTATGCTTTAATTGTGACAGCAAGTACAGTAAGGGACATAAGTGTGGTTTGAATAAATTATTCTACATAGATTGTGAAGAGGAAGAAGAACAAGAACAAGAACCATCTCAATATGAAAATACAGAAGAAATTTCGTCTGAAGATTTGACTCCCACGATATTGTGTAATCCATTGGATGGAATTAGCACTCCTCAAACCCTCAATATCGAAGGATACATCAAAAATAAAAAGGTAATAGTCCTAATTGATTCTGGCAGTACTCATAATTTCATTCACTATAAATTACCCAAAGATCTCAATTTCTTTGTATATCTAGTGCCATAGTTTCAAGTAATGATTGCATATGAAGGAATTATCAATTGCTCGAGAAAATGCAATAAGATCAATATTACCATGGGGGAATATGTAATGAATAGTCTAATGATTTTTATACCCATGGGTGGTGTTGATGTTGTACTAGGAATCCAATGGTTACAATCATTAGGAACAGTGGCTTTTAATTTTCAAGAACTTTTCATGAAATTTTCATTGGAAGGAAAAGAAATTGAGTTAAGAGGTATCATAGGGAAAC
>ML779144.1:1460384-1475455 GCA_009831015.1 Picea engelmannii | reverse complement strand
CACACCTCTCCAGTAGGAGGGCACTCGGGATTTTTGAAAACCTACCATAGAGTCAAGAAGGATTTTTTGGGGATGGCCTTAAAACTGATGTTCAAAGGTTTGTGGCAGAATGTTTGGTTTTCCAACAAAATAAGGTGGAAACAGTTAAGACCCCAGGTCTTTTACAACCATTATCCATCCCAAGTCAGCATTGGGAGGAGGTTTCCATGGATTTCATCACAGGGTTACCGAATTCTGAAGGAAAGAGTGTCATCATGGTGATTGTTGATAGACTGACCAAGTACACACACTTTTGTGCACTCTCTCATCCCTTCAAAGCTAGTACAATTGCCACCGCATTCATGGAGATAGTTCAAAAGCTACATGGCAGCCCAAAGATTATTGTAAGTGAGAGAGATCCCATCTTCACTGGACATTTTTGGATAGAATTATTTTCTTGTTTGGGTACTCAATTGGCTCATATCTCATCCTATCATCCTCAATCTGATGGAAAAACCGAGATAGTGAACAAATGTCTAGAAGGATACCTTCATTTCTTTGTCTATGATAAACAAACACAATGGTTCAAATGGTTACCCTTGGCAGAATGGTGGTATAACACTTCCTTTCATACTGCAACAAAAATGACACCCTTTATGGCACTCTATGGATACCACCCTCCTTCCATCACTTCTTCTATAAAAGAAAAATATAAGGTTCAAGCAGTGGAATATCACATCGAGCATCAACAACAAGTTCTCCAAATCTAAAGGACAACCTGACCATGGCACATAATCGCATGAAACAACAAGAAGATCAACATCGTAGTGAAAGAAGTTTTGAAGTAGGGTATTGGGTGTTTTTAAGAGTACAACCATACAAACATATGTCCCTCAAGCAAGCCAAGAAGGATAATAAATTATCACCAAAGTACTATGGACCTTATAAGGTGTTGCAAAAGATTGGTACTATGGCATACAAATTGGAGTTGTCTGCATCTTCACAAGTACACCCAGTTTTCCCTGTTTCATGCTTAAACAAGGTTATAGGTGACAAGATCCCAGTTCAAAATATATTGCCAGAACTTGACGAGGAAGGAAAAATCATATTGGAGGTTGAAGCCATCACTGATACAAGAATTTGTCAGCTGAGGAATAGATCCATTTCAGAGTATCCCATAAAATGGAGGAAACTACTGGCTAAAGATTCCACTTGGGAAGATGAGTCTTTTATATAGAAGCATCCAGAGTTACTCAAGTGTTGCAGATGACACTTGTCTCAAGGGGAGGGACATGTTAAGCCCTAATATTGGCTCATTACCCCTTAATTGGGGCGTATTAGATTAGTAATGTTATTTTATTTATGTCGGCTTTATTCCATTAGTTGTAATTATAACTCCTAGTCTCCTATATATACCAAGGAGACATTTTCATTTGGAATCATATTGTACTTGAACATTTATGTGGGGTAAAAGGAGGTTGCCCCCTCAAAGAGGCTTATTATCTGAAATTCTCTCTTTTTCAAGGGGTTGAGTACTTATTCTGAGGTTTTTCTATGCTATATTGATATTTGGTTGTTAACAGGAGGAAGGCCAGCTCGCACCTCCAATTGTTGCCTCCCATTTTGTTATAAATAGCTATATGAAATTCTTTAGTAGGTTCGAATGGTTGAGCTAGGCTCCCTTATATTGTAATATTTTGATGAAGTTACTATGAACTGATTATGTACTTGATTTGAGACATCTTGGTTAATAAAAATCAACTTTCTTATTCCAGCTTATTTTCCTCTGATGCTGAAGTGTTCATGCTTGAATTATTCACATGAATTGTTTTGGTGATATTATGATGTATGTTTGATTATAATATTATTATGATGTTTTTTTAGTGTCCTTAAACTTTGAAATCAAGAATATCTTGTGTTAGATATTTTCTTCTTTATGTTGTTTGCAGACCTGATGTTTACAACAACCTCTACATTCCTCTTACTAAAGTCTTCCCTCTGTTCACATTTACTCCCACTTACTAATTCAATTTATTCAAGACCTCGATTTCTCATGCATGCTAGCCCAAATTTTTGAGTTAGAACATTATCATCTTGAGTCTTATCCATTTGACCCCTTAAAAAACTCTTTTACATTTACATATAACCTGATGGGTATTGGGCTTCCCTTCCATGAAATCTGAAGTTGATTCCTAGTGATAACACGATCTTCTCTTTATTTGTTTATCTATGCATGTTCCCAACGAGGTTAGGGTACAAGGATTTGGGACTCGAAGTGGTTGACACCTTGTCAGACCATCCCCACCGATCACATGACCTCCCATGGCATACTAAAAGAGAGACAATGGAGCATGAGATGCTTTTAAATTTTTTCTTGAGGAAGCCCTCACGCGACAAAGGAACAAGATGATGGATAACTTTACAAAAATCCTTTGACGATTGCCAATAGGTGACACATATTCATCAAGTGGCCACACCACACCCTTCAAGGTACAAGTCAATTTTGATATCCCATTATTTGAATATCATATAGATGAAGATGTTGTAGATAAATGGTTAAATATACTTGAAGGGTATTTTTTGGGCCATAATTTTTCCGATAGAGAAAATATTACCTTTGCACTCCTTAAGGTTGTCCCCCGTGTCAAGGATTGGTGGGAAACTTACTGTGAGAAAAGGGCCACTAAGGAATTTGCAATATTTGCAATCTTGCCCACTTTGGAATCTTCCAGGGATGCTATTAAGGAGAAATTCTACCTTGTTGTAAGCTACAATGACTAGTATACAAGATGGACTACATTGTGACAAGAAAGGGACCAGAGAGTACCATATTTCACAAATATATTCCATACCTTGCATAGCAAGTTGGGTATCAAGGACTATGAACACAATATGGTTCTCAAGTACAGCGATTGTTTACATAGATACATCCAAAAAAAATGGAGTTTATGTGCATCTCATCATTGGGAGCGACATATTGATATGTTGTCAAAATCAAGAATAAATTTAAACAAAAGAAGCGAGAATTGGGATTTGTGAATTCCTCATAGTAGAAGTAGGGAAAAGGCAACCCCAACCCATAAAAAAAAGGACAGATAAAGGATGGACCCCCTTAAGACAACCAGTCAAAACCATAAACAAATAAGGGTAAGGAGAATATGAAGAAAGACACTCGGAAGTGGTATGAAAGCCATAAAATCATCTGACATAACATCAATGAATGTCGCTTGAAGAAGTTGTTGGTGGCTGAGTTGAAAACATCAGAGTTAGAGGTAGGTTCTAAATTTAAATCAAATCCAAATAAAGGGGATCAGATCATTGAATCATAACCCAGTGCCATTGTTTCTACCACCAAGGTCCAACCAAGTGAACTAGAGGAAGGTGAAAACCTTTTTCACTCGCAGAGGTGGGTGAAGGGTGCTCTACTGCATTTAATTGTCAATAGAGGAAGTCAAAGGAACCTGATCTCAACAGAGGTCATCAAGCGGTTGAACCTGTTGATGAAACCACACATGCAACCCTACACCATTGGATGGCTCCACCAAGGAAGATACCTTTGCGTCAGCCAACAATGTCATCTACCCTATGACATAAAGCCCTTCAAGGATGAAGTATTGTGTGATATTCCTCCCCTTGAAGTTAGTGATGTTATATTAGGCCAACCATATTTCTGGAAACGACATGTTGTATATGAGTCTAGACCTCATAGTGTCATTGTTACTTTGGGTATACAATTGTACATGATACCATAGGTAGATCCACCTACTGGTATTTCTTTGATCTCTTATAAGAAATGCATTTATCATATTGAGAAATTTGTCTTCTTTGTGATTCACTCTCAAAGTGAACAAAAGGTTGAAACCACATCCAGGGAATCTGCACAGGGCCTCTCCACACAGTAGAAGAAAGTGGAAAAGATCATGGAAGAATACAAAGACATATTCTCCTCAACCACAAGGGTGTCGTGAAACTATCAGGTCAAGCATTCAATCGATCTAACCCCTGGTGCACCTCTACCCAATGGACCAGTCTATCACTGCTCTCTAATGGAAAATGAGGATATTAAGTGACATATATAAGAGATGATTCAAAAGGGGCACATAAGACCCAACTCCTCACCCCGCGGGAGCCCAATTGTACTTGTACATAAGAAATATGGGACTTGGTGACTCCACATTGATTATAGGGCCCTAAACAAAATCACAGTCAGGAACCGATACCCAATTCCTTGAATTGATGACCTTCTTGAATAGCTCATGGGAGCCAAGTTTTTGAGCAAGATTGACCTGAAGTCTGGCTACCACTAGGTCCCAATATAACATAATCATGTATGGAAGACTACTTTCATGTCCAAATAAGGTCTTTTCTAATGGCTAGTCATGCCCTTTGGTTTGAAAAATGCTCCAACAACTTTCATGAAATTGATGGATGATATATTGTGTTCCTTCATCAATTATTTTGTGGTGGTATATCTATATGAGATCCTCATCTTTAGAAAGAATTGGCATAACAATTGTAGCATATTCAGCAGGTCCTTCACACTTTGCAAAAAACACAAGCTATATGCTAACTTGGAAAAATGCTCCTTTGACATGAACAAGGTCCAATACCTAGGATACATTGTTGATGAGCATGGTGTCCATGTGGATCCATCCAAGATCCAAGTCATTCATGACTGGCTAGCCTCGATCACACTAACCGAGCTTCAAATTTTCTTAGGACTTTCCAACTTCTATCACAGGTTCATGCTGAGATTCTCCCATATTGCATGGACCCTCAACCAAGTGACCAAGGGTGGTGGCAAGGGAAATTTCATGTGGGGGAAGTCACAACAACAAGAGTTCGATGATTTGAAACATCACTTGTGCTCAAGTCCAGTACTCTCCTTACTCGATCTACAAAAACTTTTTGAGATTGATACCGATGCTTCATACTATGTCGTGGTCGCAGTCCTCACTAAACATGGTCATCCAGTGGCATATCATAGTGAGACACTATTAGATGTTGTCTATAAGTACACCACCTATGAAAAATAAATGCATTCCATCATACAATAATTTCTACAATGGAAGCACTACATTCTCGGGAAGGATACAATCATCCACACTGATCACAAGCCTATACAGTTCATGCAGACACGATGAAAATTACAGAAAAACCACCATGAAAAGTGGACACATACTTGCAGTGTTCCATCTCAACATAAAAGATAAGACATGGAGCACTAATCATGTCATTGACTGACTTAGTTGACCTCGGGTTGCAACCTTAACCACGATGCTCCACTCATGTTTCCATGAGGCATTTGAGTGGCCCCAACTCTATAAGAGCGACGCCGACTTCACTGCCACTTACCAGATGCTAGGAACATGAGTGATTGTCATTGAATTTAATATTTAGGACATATTGTCACTGAATTTAATATTTAGGACATACTGTTATGCCACCTGGGAAACCTTTGTGTTCCTTCAAGAGAGCGCATAGATACTATTTTGGAATCTCACTACAATCGGATGGCAAGACATTTTGGCATGGAAAATACTGTGGAAGTACTATAGAAGAATTTGTACTAGTTAAAACTTCGATAGGATGTCAGCAAGTATATCAGGTATTTCACTTCCTTCTCCATTGCCAAACCATCCACTAGGAAGCAAGGCCTATACACCCCTTTTCCTACTCCCGACAGGCCATGGGAATCCATTTCGATGGACTACATGTTGATCCTTCCTTCAACCAAGCAGGGAAATGATTATGTTTTTGTTGTGGTTGATTGGTTTTCTAATATGTCCATCCTCACAACCTACCATAATAATATCACAATGGAGGCCACTGCCAAGATATTCTTCGAATGGGTGTGGGTACACTTCGGGATACCACAAACCATCATATTGGATTAGGACAATAGGCTCCTTAACACATTTTGGTCCAGCCTCTGGTCATTGTTGGACACCAATATCACCAAATCCACCACCTTCCACCCCCAAACTGATGGCCAAACATAGGTCGTCAACAAAATGATAATGCATATCTTGTGCATGTGCAACTCCAAACACCCATGCACATGGGATGAGAGTCTCCCCTATGTTAAAAAAAACTATAATAAATCCCTTCATAGCTTGACCAACCACAGTCCCTTTCAGGCGGGGTTAAGATTTCAACCATTAGGCCCCATTGATGTTGCACTACCCCTTGGATCCACACAGGAAAAATCATCCCATGCTCAATCCGAGGCCAACAAAGTCACCGAGTTTATTGAATGAATTCAACAAATTTGTCAACATGTACATGATATTTTACAGAAAAAAAATGCTAAATACAAACAAGGCCATGATCAACACTGGTTTCCACACAAGTTTCAGGTGAGTGACAAAGTATGGTCGCATTTGTAGAAAGAGTGCCTTGCAGGATCCCATTGAAATATCCATCCACTTCCCTATGGACCTTACACCATCACCAAGGCTGTAGGTGACAATGATTTTGAGCTAATTATTACCCCATTCCTTGAGCTGCACCCCATGGTCAATGTGGACCTCCTTCGTCCATAATTCCCACCATTATTAGAAACATCAAAGATCAGAGAGAATTTGAAACTGATAGAGATCAACCATGATTGCATGGAATAGGAATTCATTGATCATATAATGGAAACTCAAATTAAGGGAACTCTACAATAGAGGATCCAACTTTATTGGTTTGTTAAAGTAGGGAAACTACTGCACCAAGGAAAGTGGCTCACCCAGGGCCAAGTTCCGCAAAAGTTTCCCCATATGATGGGGGCACTCAACACAATGGAGACCATTTATTCCTAAGGGGAGAGTATTGATCCAAGTGGATATCGGTGGCCATGCACCTATTCCACTAGATCAAAGAACAATTTTCATTTTGGCAGTTATTTTCTAGTTTTTCTGGTCCTAAACTTTTGGGGTCATTTTGAGGCCCTAAAAAAAATTGTTTGGGTGCAACATAGTCACACTGTAGGATTTATACAGAGTGTGATGAAAACATGTGTATAATTTGGATATTTATTTCCAATGAGCTATCGTGCGTCTAAAATGAAGATTGTATGCAAATGTTACGACCCCGGGAAGTTGATGTAACAACTTACCTCATCAGGGCCCACATGACTTTTTGCGATTCATCTCCTAGGGCTAGGTTTTTGGATGTTTAGGGTTTTATCATTTATTCTTTATGTTAAAAATTTCTTTGGAACCTCATTGTAACGATATTATTGTGAATGAGCATGGCCCTCACATCTCTTCTCAGAGATAAGTGGCCACCATTCGAGCAAGTTTGTTTCAGTCTGCATTTTTACAGTTTCAACATATTCTCTTTATTGACAAAAGTCAAGTTTCATTGTATCTATGTTTATTTCTTTTCTATACATATGTATTCCATTTCGTTCCATTTACAAATTCATATCAACCAATGTGGGTTTAGATTAATACCCATAAATAATTTCCCCCTTGGACCCCTCTTAGACGCTCCCTCATGGAAAACTCAACTCTCATCTCTATCCATGTCCCCTAGCAATTGGAATCAAATTTCATTTATTAAAAATTAGAAATAAAAATCACATATTACATCACTTGCCCATATCCACATTTCATATTTACATTATGCATTAATTAAAATATGGATTATAGTGAGGATGTTAGAGTCCCCCTCCTGTACAATTGTGCATTTTCCTCAATGCATAGAACTGTGTCGATATACATGTACAAATTTACATCATAATATTCATAAAATATATATATACAATATGTTTACCCTCCAACAATAGTTCCAAGCACACTCTTCTGTCTCTCAACCTACTAACCCAAGGAATGCACCCCCTTCACTGCTCTTAGTCCATCAGGTTTCACCATTATTTTATTAGCACTATCAAAACAAGTGACCAGGAACTCTGAGACATGGTTTTGGAACCCTCACTGACCAAAATGGTGTCTTGCATTTTTAACTTATGTTTCCTTCAAAATTGACAAAAATTTACGAGTATTACTCCCACATAGTTTCTTCATGTTCCCATTTCATGTCTTCAGGAACGTAGTAGGTCCATTGAACCTTTACCAGACATATATCTTTGTTCCTGAAAACTTTTAACTTCTAGTTCAGGATGCATATTGGTTCCACCCGAAAATCCCCTTCGTGTTCCACTTGGATCACAATCCAATCAGTTATATGGTTAGGGTCAAGAACATATTTCTTTAATAATGACACATGAAATACATTATGCACTCTCATGGATGTAATAAATGCTAACATATATGCCATTGGACCTATCTTTTGTAAGATCTTAAAATACCCACAATATCGTGCTGCAAAATTTTGGCAACAACCTAATATTAGAAAAATTATTTTCACTTTCACTTTTAGAAATACATATTCACCCACTTTAAAATATCTGAAAACCCTATTCTTGTAGGCACACCTTTTTTTTCTTTCCTGGGAAACCTTTAAATTTTGTCGGATCTTAATCATCTACTTTTCCATTTCCTTCAACAAATCTAGCCCAATGAAAACTCTATCTATTGTGTTATCCCAACTCAATGGTGTGTTACACTTATTTCCATACAATGCTTCAAATAAGCTCATTTTTAATGAGTCTTGATACCCATTATTGTAAGCAAATTCAACTAAGTGGATGTAATCTTCCCATTCTGATGGTTGGTCCATCACATACATTATGAGCATGTCTTCAATTATTATGTTGGTTCTCCATGTTTTCCCATTAGAGTTTGGGTGATATGTTGTACTGAGATCTAAATTTGTCCTAAAGCCTTTGAACAAACCTTTTCAAAAATTGGATGAAACTTGGGATCTATGTATAAAATTGTTTCTCTAGCATCAACCACTTGGTTTTCTTTTCCTTTGGTATGTTTAATTTCAAAGTCATATTCACTAAGAAATTCAAGCCATATAGTTTGTATGACATTTAATGTGGGTTATCCAAACAAATTTTTCAGACCAAAATGGCCCATTCTTAGCTCAAATCTTATCCCCATGAGGTAGTTTATTTTCTTTTTCAGTGCATTATCAATGGATACTAATTCCAAGTCATGTGTAGCATTATTCCTCTCATGTTATTTAATTTTTCAAGACTCATAGCACACCACATGACCCTTTTAAGCGAGGAATCCACTGAGCCCTTCCTTGCACACCACAAAATATTTGTCTGGATATGTAATATTTAATATGGGTCCAATTGTCAAAATATCTTTCAGCTATTGAAATCTCTCTTCACACTCGGAAGTCCATTCAAATTTCGCTCCCTTATTTTTCAAAGAAGTGATTGGGCTTGCAATATTTGGGAATCCTTTTATGAATATTCAATTATAACTGCCAAGACCCATGAATTATTTTACCTCTATCACATTTCTTGGCATTGGCCACTCTCTAATGGCCTTTATCTTCTCAGGATCAACTATTATCCCATATTCTAAAATAATATTCCCCAAGTAGTGAATCTTCTTTTGATAAAATATGCACATACTTAGTTTGGCATACAACTTATACTCTGTTAAAATTTTAGCACCATTCTCAAATGTTTCTCATGTTCTTCTTTTGTCTTTGAGTAGATGGGTATATCATCCAGGAACACAATCACAACTTGTTTAGGTATTACATGTGTTGAGTCTCCATTTTGACACCTGTATTACCCTATATTACCCTCTATCTGAGCCTATTTTACCTATGCTATGTGTATATAATTGATTGTTTCCTCCACAAATACACTTGATGACCTTTCCCATATGCATAGAGAGGTAACTTATGATTAAGGCATGATTTGTTTAGTTTTCTTGAGTTAATTTGATTAAATGCTTGATTATGTATGATCCTAATCACCTTGACTCTTAAGAATCTTGATCTGGTACCTCACTATTCTGATACTACAACTATAGCGTGATCCAATACCCAGTCTATTTTGGTACCAAGGCTCCACCTATTTTGGTACTCCACATCGCATCTAATACCAACTCAACATCGCATTCGATACCAACTCAACATTGCATCCGGTACCAGCACACTCAACATTGCATATGGTACTAGCACACATAGCATTGAATCTGGCACCAATCTTTTACATGTTCCAGTACTACCTTTGCACCTGATCTGATACTCATGGTCGTGACTGTGTTGATCCGGTACTAAAACCTTATCTATAGAATTCTGGTACCAACATTTTGGTACTAGATTTTCACCTCGCGTTTTGGGCCGATAACGATGAATATCAAAATTTGGGGACATGAGTTTTTTCAAAGAGGAATTTTAATGTGGATACATGGGCAAAAATCCCTAGATATCACATGTGTGGACCTCCATCTCAGGGGGAATGATTCATCCTAAATTTTTGCCAATTTTCCAAAAATTCTAGGATCATGCCCAGTTTTGTGGAAAATGCATTTCCTTGATTAGATAATGGTTGTACTCAACCTCCATTGATGGAAAATGGTTTTTATTTGGATTGGATTGTTTAGAGCCAAATTTTTAATGTAAAAAGTATATAAATTGAGTGATGGCTCTAAGCCAAAGGGGAGGAATTATTATGCTGCAGATTGGATTTATGAGAAGACTCTTTTTGTAAATTTACTTGCTGAAGATTAATGGAAGTTTGAATTCAATGATACCGTGTGTGTTTTATCATTTAGCATCTTCTGATCTAAAAGCTTCAATTTTGGCATCAGCAAGGGCCCACCGATCCATCTTGGTAAGCTCATTGTAAATTATTAGTATAGATTTTTATTTCATGTATTTGTTGTTTTGATTTCATTTCTGATTTCACTATCAAAATTGATTGCAAAGTGTGGGAGTACATGAATAGTTTGAGAGTCCATCATTCACATTACATGAGACAAAAAATGGATCATCTCATTAAAACCTTTTTTTCCTGTGTAGGAATGAAATAGCTTTTCATAATTGTCAAGTTGCATTGATTTATTTTTTGAATGTCATTTGTTTGAAGAAGTGTTTAAAATTAGATAGGTATTGCTTGCAAGTTATTATTGAATTGATTTTTTACAGGAAATGAGATCAAGGCCTCCATCTCTCACATACATGCACTTCTAATGGAGTGTTTATACTCTACCTAGTAGGTCTTTTAGGTCAGTTAAGTTTTCAAAATGTTAATGAGTGATTGTGTGTTTGTTACAGGAATTCGGAGTTATACATTTATTGATCAAATCTATCCCCTGAACAAGAATTCAGAGTTATACATTTATTGATCAATTTTTCTTTCTGGATTTTGAATTGCATGTGTGCAGTATTATTTGAAAGGTCTAAAACATAGTATTTTGTTATTGAATGTTTCTTCTTTATGTTATACTCATTAGACATAGATAGACCACATGTTACCGGCACATATAGTGCATCAAATCTATTGATTACGAATCTTGGTCAACAATTTATGTTTGGTAATATATTATGCATATAATTGCACCAACAACATGAACACTCCATTCATCATGCACATGAAAACAACTAGGGGATTTGATAGCCTAAATGGCACTACCGTCAATTCATAATTACCGTATCTTGTTTTGAACGTTGTCTTGATGATATCTTCTTCCTTTATCTTCACTTGGTGATAACCTAATCTCAATTCAATTTTGGAAAATTTTATTGCACCTTTAAGTTGATTGAATAGATCATCAATCCTTGGAAAAGGGTATTTGTTCTTTATGGTGACTTTATTTAGCTGTATGAAATCAATACTCAGCCTTAAGGTTCATTATTTCTTCTTCACAAAAATCACTAGGGCTCCCCAAGGTGACACACTTGGGTGTATATTCCCCTTCTTTAACAATTATTCAAACTGCATCTACAACTCTTTCAATTCTAGTGTGTCCATTATGTAAGGTGTCTTGGACACTAGGGTAGATCCTAACACCAAATCAATAGAGAAATCAATGTCTCTTTTTGGTGGCAGTCCTGGGATTTCCCCCAAAACATCTTCAAAATCCCTCAAGACTAGATGGTATTCAATACTTGGCATTTTATCTATGGTTGACTCTTCCATATGGGATGAAAAAATATGACATCCCTTCCTGAAACTTTTTTTCATATGCATGGCTGAAATTTCTTAGCTTTGCATACAGCTAATGTTCAACCCTTGCTCAACTCTGCATACACATGATGTTCCCTTAACACTTGTAGCACCATATTCAAGCTCTAGTCATTTTATTCTTCAAACATGTCATTCAGGAAAACAATGACAAACTTATCCAAGTAATTTTTGAAAATGTCATCCATCAAAGACATGAATACAATTGGTGCATTTGAAAACCCTAATCACACCACTACAAATTCATAATGGCCATATCTTGTTCTCAATGTCGTATTGCTAAATTCCTCCTTAATTATTACCTATTGGTATCATGACTTGAGTTCAATCTTGGAAAATACCTTGGCATCTTTCAACTGATCAAAAAGATCATCTATCCTTGGAAAATGATACTTGTTCTTCATTGTCACCTTGTTCAACTTCCTAAAATCAATGCCCAACTGTAAGGTTACATCTTTCTTCTTCACAAAAAATCTTTGTATGTACCCCCTATTCAACAACTCTTCAATATGCATTTGTAGTTCCTTTAGCTATGTTGTACTCATCCTATAAAGTGTCTTGGACACTGGTGTTGGATTACGGAGAGGAGGGGTGAATTAGTAATAGCGTAATTATAATCCTTTTTCTTCAAATGGTATATCAATGTAGAATTGTTATCCAATAATGAGCAGTAAGAAATAAACAATCACGCACATACACAGTACACCAGTGTTTTACGTGGAAACCCAAATCGGGAGAAAACCGCAGAATGATTTTTATTATATGTCTTGAAGAATTACATTCATTGGAAGCACCAACTTCCTTTGTTTTCCAACTGCAACTGGAAGGAGGCTCCAACCCCCTAGTTTCTTAGGCTACAACCTGAGGGAAGCTCCAACTCCCCAATTCTCTGGCTACAACCAGAAGGATGCTACAACCCCCAATGTTCTTCGGCTACAACTGGAAGGTGGCTACAACCACCTGTCCTTGCCGTGTCCCTCCACCTTGAAGTAGAAGTAGAATGATGGAACCACTATCACACTATCACTATGATATATACCATTGTAAACCTATCCCAATAAATATAAACCATGCATCAACCATGCATCAACTTGTACCTCAACCTATAATCAACATGTACCATAAACAAGTGCATCAACCATGCACCAACCTGTAATCAACCTATACCGTAAACAAGTGTATCCAACCATGTACCAAGTATGTACCAATCATGTTTCAAATACTTCTCAACTAAGACTCATCAATGTGTACCGACATCATCAACTATACACCTCATGTATGTGCGCCAACTCATCAACTACTTGTCTCAACCATGTACTCAACATGTACCACAACCAAAATCTCTCATCAATTTCATCATCCAAATATGATTTGTAGCTCTGTAATAGACCTGGTGTATATGATCATATTCCTGCAAACTTTCCTTAACTTTGAAAACAAGAGACTAGCATTTTCATCAAACTTTTCTTTAGTCTCACATGCCTAGTTTTGGATTAGTCAACAACCCTAACTTGAAGTAATCATAACTTTGAACCTGTAATGTATAAATATATGACACTGATACACAATTTTCTTCAGTTTGTTTTGTGAAATTCATCCAAGTGTTTCTACTTGGAACCTCTCAGAAAAGGAGTTATAGCAAAAACGACGTACCTTGCTGAATTTTGGATTATTCTAGAGAGCGACCTTGTAGAGCATGCCCCACACAATTTTTTTGATGTATTGATCTGAAACTATTACACAGCATACTAAAGACTATACCCTAACCAACACATTTGGTCTCACTGAATTTGTATCTGTTATGAATAAGTTATGACATTTTTACCTAAAACACCTCATTTTGACTAGTTTCAAGACTGGCCACAAACCCTATTTTCCACAGAGTGTAACTCCCAAAATACAACAACCCATAAGATGAAATGTATATTGCCTCTAATCTGTAGACTTTGAATCATCATCTTTTCTCAACTTACAACTAATTTCCATGGGAGTGATAACTGGTTTGCAATCTTCCATTCCAAACCTCTTTAGCATTTCTCTGATAGACTTGGTTTGAGAAATAAAAATTCCTTGGTTTCTTTGACATATCTGAAGTCCTAGAAAGAAGGATAGTTCTTCAAGTAATGACATTTCAAATTCATTCTGCATGTCTTTTTCAAATTTATGGCTTAACCTATCATCATCACTACCAAAAATAATATCATCAACATAAACTTCAATTAATAAAATATTACCTTGACTTACCTTGATGTAGAGGTTGTTGTCTGCACTTCCTTTTCTGAACCCTGCATGTTGCAGATACTTATCCAGTCTAGAGTACCATGCTCTAGGATCATGTTTTAGACCATACAAGGTCTTCTTTAATTTACACACATAGTCTGTGTTCTCTGACAACTGAAATCCTTCTGGTTGTTCAATGTAGACTTCTTCTTCAAGTTCCCCATTCAGAAAAGATGATTTTACATCCATCTGATATACTTTAACATTTTTGGAGCATGGATAAGCTAAAAGAAAACGGGTTGCTTCCATTTTGGCAACTGGGGCAAATGTCTCTTCAAAGTCGATTCCTTCAATCTGTGCATATCCTTTACATACCAATCTAGATTTGTTCCTTGTAAATTGTCCATCTTCATTCAATTTATTCCTGAAAACCCATTTTGTGTCGATCACATTCTTATTCTTTCGTCTTGGAACCAATTCCCAAGTGTCATTTTTCTCTATTTGATCCAATTCTTAATCCATGGCATTATTCCAAAATTCATCCTATTCTTAATCCATGGCCTTATTCCAAAATTCATCATATTCTTAATCCATGACCTTATTCCAAAATTCATCCTATTCTTAATCCATGGCCTTAATCCAAAATTCATCCTTGTTGGCTTCTTCAAAATAGATTGGTTCAATTGTAGATAAGAGTGCTAGGTGTGTTTGTTCTGGTGAACGGATTTTTCTTCTAGTCTCAACTCCTGCATCTTTGTTTCCAATAATCTGATCTGAAGGATGATTCTTCTGTACTCGTTTGCTAGGTGTCTTT
>ML779144.1:1406369-1418175 GCA_009831015.1 Picea engelmannii | reverse complement strand
CTCTTTATAAGGTTTTTACATAGGAAAATGCAACTTCTTTTCTCAGGAAAAGTTCTTCTTCCTTCTCTCTTCAGGAACTCAGGCCACTGTGACCCCTCTAAAGGCAATAGATAGGTTTGCATCATTAACGATCATAGGGATGATGAAAATAATGTGTAACAACCCTAAACCATTAGATGGCTCCCCCAAGGAAGTGATATCTGCGTCATCCAACAGTGTCGACTGTCGTATGACATCAAGCCCTTCAATGACGAGGTATTGTGTGATGTTTCTCCTCTCGAAGTTTTTGATGTACTTTTGGGGCAACCTTACATATGGAAATGTCATGTTGTATATGAGTCTAGGCCTCGTAGTGTTATTATTACTTTGAACAGGAAATTGTACAGGATACTCGAGGCAGTCCCACCTAGTGCTATTTCCTTGATATTTGTTAAGCAATGCAGGAAGGTCATCGCTCAGACGAGGAAGTTTGTCTTCGTCGTGATTCACTCTCATAATGAGAAAAATATCACAACCACATTCAGGGTCTCTGCGGATGACCTCTCCACACAGCAGAAGAAAGTAGATAAGGTAGTGGAATAATATTCAGATATCTTCTCCTCACCTACCGAGGTACCTCTGCACTGGTAGGTCAAGCACCCCATCGATCTGAGCCCTGACACACCACTGCCCGATTTTCTAGTCTATCATCGCTCTCTGTTAGAGAATGAGGAGTTCAAGTGACAGATCTAATAACTGATCCACAAGGGGCACATCCATCCCATCTCATCACCTTGTGGGAGCCCAATTGTGTTGGTACAGAAGAAAGATGGAACCTGGTGACTCTACATTAATTACTGGGCTCTGAATAAAATCATAGTCAGAAACTGGTACCTGGTTCCCTGAATCGAAGACCTCCTTGATCAACTCATGATGGAAAAATACTTCAGTAATATTGATCTAAATTCTAGCTACCACCAGGTCCCGATAGAATAGATAGATGTATGGAAGACCACCTTCAAGTCAAAGGAAGGCCTTTTTGAATGATTAGGCATGCCCTTTGGTTTGAGAAATGCTCCAACCACTTTCATGAGGATGATGGATGATGTAAAGAGACCATTCACCAATACTTTTTTAGTGGTGTATCTAGATGACATTCTCATTTATAGAGAGACTTGGTCCAAACACTTGCAGCATATTCAGCAGGTTTGTCACCCTACGACAACAAAAGATATATGCCAACTTGGAAAAATGCTCCTTCGACATGGACAAGGTCCATTACCTAGGATATATCATTGATCAACATGGCGTACATGTGGATCCAACCAAGATCCAAGTCATCCATGACTGGCCAGCCCCAACCACACTCACTAAGCTTTAGAGCTTCTTGGGCCTTGCTAATTTCTATCGTAGGTTTGTGTTGGGATTCTCCCATATTGCATGTGCCCTCATCCAAATAACCAGTGGTGATGGTAAGGATAAATTTGCATGGGTTTGGTCCCAACAACAAGCGTTCGATGATTTGAAGCAACACTTGTGATCAACCCCAGTACTGTCACTACCAGACTTGGAACAGCCCTTTAAGATCGAGACAGATTCTTCCGACTATGTTGTGGGTGTCGTTCTCACTCAGCATGGCCACCCTATGGCCTATCATAGTGAGAAATTATAATATTTTGTCTGTAAGTACCCTACTTTTGACAAAGAGATGTAATCCATTGTGCAATCTTTCCGCTAGTGGAGACATTACATTCTTTGGAAGGGGACAGTCATCCACATTGATCATAAGCCACTGCAGTTCATGTAGACACAAGGAAAATTGCAGAACGAACTCCATCAAAAGTGGTCCACATTATTGTAGAAATTCCACCTCAACATATAGTATAAAACAGGAAGCACCAACCAAATTTCTAATTGCCTCAGCAGATCGCTAGTCACGACACTCACCACGGTGCTAGACGCTTGCGTCCATGAGACCTCTGGATGACCCCAACTCAATGAGACAGACCCAGATTTTTCCACCACCTACCAAATGTTGGGTGCAAACACAGTTGTTGATAATTTCCATCTTCAGGATGGGTTGTTGTGTCGTCTAGGCCATATCTATGTTCCATCAAGCGAGCGGGTGAAGCTGATATGGGAATCCCACTATATTTGAGTGGCATGACTCTTCGGTGTCAAAAAGACAGTGGCAATGCTACATAAACACTTCTACTAGCCGAAACTTCAACAGAACGTCGACAAGTATATTAGGTCCTGCACTGCATGTGTTATTTCCAAATTGACCACTAAGAAAATGGGCCTATACACCCCTCTCCCTACTCCTAACAGGACATGGGAATCCATATCAATGGACTACATGCCGGGCCTCCCATCCACCAAGCAAGGAAATGACTGTGTTTTTGTGGTTGTTGATTTATTTTCTAAGATGGAAATTCTGGTTGCCTGGAAGAAGAGAATCATAGCAGAGGCCACTGCCAAGATCTTCTTTGAACAATTCTGGGTACATTTTGGAATCCCACAAACCATTGTCTCATATCGGGACAATCAATTTCTAAGAACATTTTGGTCGAGCCTCTGGTCACTGCTGGACACCAAGCTCACCAAATCCACAACCTTCCACCGCCAGACAGATGGCCAAACCAAGGTTGTAAATCAAATGATTGTGCATATCCTTCGCATGTATAATTAAAGAACCCTCGCACATGGGATGAGAGACTTTCCTATGTCCAACATGGATACAACTGAGCCATGCATAGCTCAACTGACCACAACCCCTTTCAGGTGGGGTTGGGATTCAAACCATTGGGTCCCATAGATGTTGCACTTCCCCTTGCGGTCACCTCGACCGACTCATCTCCTGCTCCAACTGAAGCTAACAAAGACACCTGGTTCATTGAGCGGATCCAACACATCCACCAACAAGTTCAAGATATCCTACAGAAGTCCAATGACAAGTACAAGCAATGCCATGATCAATATCAGGTGCCACATAAGTTTTAGGTGGGCGACAAAGTTTGGCTACACTTGAAGAAAGAACGCCTTACAGGACCCCATCAGAATATTCGACCACTATGTTATGGTTTGTACACCATCACCAAGGCTATGGGGGATAATGATTTTGAGCTCAACATTCCTCCTTTCCTTGGCCTGCACCCAGTGTTCAACGTGGATCTCCTTTGCCATTATTTCCCACCATTATTGGACACCTCACAAGTATTAGAACAACTAACACCAACAGATATCAACCCCGCCTGCATACAACAGGAATCCATTGATCATATCGTGGACACATAGAACAAGGGCACTCGAGAACAAAGGATCTATCTTTATCGAGTCGTCAAAGTAGGGCAGCTCCTGCACCAAGGCAAGTGTCTCACCCGGGGCCAAATTCAATAGAAATTTCCTCATCTGATGGGGGAACTCAACGCAATGTGTACCATTGATTCATAAGGAGGGAAGATTGATCTAGGTGGATATCGGTGGCCACCCACCTTTTCCAACTAGCTCAAAACAATTTTCTGGCAATTTTGGTAATTTACTATTTTTAGTAGTTTTAACTTTCGGGGCCATTTTGAGGGCCTAAATGAAGGTTTTTGGGATCGAGGTTCTCAATTATAGATGAAAGCTCTAAATGATCCCCCTAAATGAATCTCCTTGACAATACCTTTCCAACGAGCTATCGTGCACCTAAAATGAAGATCGTATGCAAAAGTTATGACTCCATGAAGTTGATGTACTAACTTACCCAAATGGGGCCCACACGACTTTTTGCGCTTCATCTCCTAGGGTTAGGTTTTTGGATGTCTTGGGTTTTTGACATTCCTTTTTATTGTAAAAAATTCCTTCAGAGCCTCATTGTAATCATCTTCTTGTGAATGAATGCAGTCGTCACATCTCTTCTCAGAGATAATCCACCACCATTCCAACAAGTTTGTTTTCCACTGCATTTTACAGTTTCAACTTATTTCATTATTGAATAGAAAACCAATTTTATTGTATCTCTGTTATTTTGTGTTCAGCACCTATTAATAATATGTAGTCATTTCGTTCTGCTCATAAAATCTGGATCAATTATCTATCTCACTGATTGTCATACTGCATTTCTCTACATGTAACCTTAAGTCTGCACAATGTGTAGCCAATAGAAAACTATTATATTAGACATAAAAAGAAATTTGAAAAATTCATACATCATTTCCAACCCTGAAGGCCACAAGATTCATTATTTTTCTTTTCTAGAGTATTATTCTATCCATATCTAAATTATGGGTGTATAAACTGATTCTTCTCTCCAACAACATTCTATTGACTATTCATTTGCACAATTTTTGAGCTCTGGCTAGAAATTTATGTCCCTTTAAAGATATCCCACATACATCCTTATCATGGCATCATCATGTCCACATGGCATCCACGTGGACTTGCACCACATGCTCCATTTGTCATCATCAAACTATAAGGGATCCATGTGGACCAACCCCACACATGCTAATTGACATGGACGTTCCCCTTATCCACAACTGAGTCACTTCACCATTTAACAAAAGCTCAGATATCTACCATTCAAAATCCATATTTTTTTAAAAAATCCCATTATAAGAAATCCTAGATTCCTGGATATCCCAGTTCTTCCCACATGGTTCCTCTTCTCTGAAATTCAAACTTTTGTAAAAGTCTATTTAAATGAAAAACCAAATTTATGGATTCTTGGATATCCATCCTATTAATAATGTAGGTCCCGCCTATACTTAACTGCCACTTGGAAATATCATATTCATATTCCCTTGTTGACATGTTCCCAATGATGAGCCTCCACACTGACATGGCATTATTTTCTACATCTATCCCCTTCGAGAAAACATGGTTGTCTGATTGATCAGATGGTGGGTGATTGATTCTATCAACGGTCCAGATCATCATGGGTTCCCAAACTACACAATATTTAACATGGTTATCGGGTCTCCAACAGATCTAACGACTGAGATATACATGATTTGATGTCCCATATTCATTTCAAGTTTGAAAGTGATCACTAGTTAACTTGGTCAGACTCACCTCTTTGGAACACCAGGTTTTCTTTGAGACTTTCTCAATGGATTTTTTTTATAACTCTCTTCCGAAAGATATGAATTTTGGAATCTCTTGGATCTAATGGTTCAAAATCATTTCAGGATTAAAGATGTGTGAGATTTAACACACCAAAAGGGACAAATGGACCTTCTTGAATCTAACTTCCAAGGATAGGCAAACACCTAGCACTCAGCTATAGGATATCAAACTCCCCTCTTCAGAATGTCAAGTTATTGCAAGTCTTCTCAAATAATCCTTTCTAAAAGGTTTGTCCCAATAGGTTTCCACATGGCATCTCCACGCCAACTTCAGACCCTGACATTGACTAGGGTCATCCTACATGGAAACCACGTCAGATTGACATGTCCATCTTACCTGGGATCCACCCTTTTTCCTCCCAAGTTAAAAGTTCCATTGCATTGAGGTTCCACATCTGAATCTGAATTTTCTAATAAGATCAATTTATAAGGAATTCCAAATCTTTGAATTTCCATATGGGCATAGTCTCGTTTCCCATTTCCACCATTCGACATCTACTCAATGGATTGCCACCGTGGCTCTACTGATGGATGAATTTGTTTATGTGTCACATTGATGTGGCATATGAAAAGACATGCTAACATGGAATATGAGCAGGCATGTTGGTGTGTATCTGTTGACGTGGCATCCAACATCTAACTTTTCAAACAAGTCCATTTAAATGAAGTCTCAAATTTTTGGATTTTTGGATGGTCCAAATTCCATGTTATTCCACCATGTGAAATCTGACATCTAGAACTTTGAAAAAGTATATTTATTGGAATTATCCATATTTCTAGATTTATGGATGGTCCAATTTCTGCCTCCCAGTTCCACCATCTGTCCTTCATCCCATGATCTGCCAATGTGTCATGATAATAGCCTCTCTTTTGATGTGTCCTCTAACATGGCATGCTGACTTGACAGGATGACGCAGATCTTATGACACCATATGTTGATGTGTCCTCTCACACAACATCAAACTCAACATGTTGATGTGGCATATGACATTCTAATTTTTTGGAAAATGGCCACTTATGGATTCTTCTAGATTTTCAAATTTCTAGATGTACAGGTTCCATCCGCTTTGTTCTGCACTGGATTGCTATCCTCTATTGGGTCCCACATATGGAATCTGGAATTTTTAAAACGTCTTGGTAAAAACCTTCAGATTTCCATCGTTCATATTTCAGGTTCCACCTCTGGATTGCATATCTATGATTCAAACTTTTGTAAAAGTCTACTTTATGAAACTTTCAAATTTCTAGATTGTCCTAGTTCCATTCCCTGATTCCACCATCTGACCTCTTGATCCTATATGTATGACGTATTAGCACAAAATCCTCAATGCATGAATCCTGTTTACCAAAACTTATCATCTGAATGCCCGTTGTAACTTCCATGTCATCATTGACATCATATGTACGGAAAATCCCCAAAATTTCCATAATTTCAATTTTTTCAAAATTTCCAAAACTGCCTAGAATTCAAATTTATTTTTTCTGACCATCATGGAAGCTCTATAAATTAGCTTCTCATGGACAATTTAGTCCCTTGACAATCAATTCAACCTATGCACTAGTAAAATCGACATTCATGCATCGATTTCTTATTGAATTTAACATCATAAAATTTGTCTTTTCCCAATTTTGTCGAGTTTCACCAAAGCGACTATGCAATTTCTTCAATTTCGACCTAGTTTTCGACCCATACAACCCAAGTTTTGTAACTTGAGCTCTGATACCACAATGTATAATTCCCAATTCCCCTACTAGGCCAAGTCACACAAGTTACCATTCTAACAACTATCTTCACATGCCCAAATGGGATCTGGTAAAAATTTGTAACATAGATGCTCTACATATGCTACAATTACACCATATAAAAAATATTATCATGCACCGATGCATAATAATATTAATTCATAATTATTCATGAAGGACATTCAACAATGAAATGTGCATCAAACAAATAATTAACACGTAAAAATAAACACATTTAACATAACAATGAAAATATAATAATCATGGCACATATCTTTTAGAGAAGCACCAACTAGTTGCCAAACTCAGACATTCCTCCTAGCTGTAGACATTGTTATTCTATCTCTCAACAAAAGGACACCCTCGAGCTAGGGTTATGACTCCACCAACACAAATGCACTCACACAGGCCAACGAAGGTCTTACTACACACAACTTAAGGCAAGGCCAATGGCACCAAATCCAACAGTAGTTCCATCTCATAGCCTTTCATTCCTCTCAAATTGTTCTACCCAAGGATATGTACCCCATTCTCTGGCACTACATTCCTTTGGGATATCCCACTTCCCTTCCATGGATCGACAATAGGTCGACCAAGAAGTCTCAGAGCTCCATGGAACTGTAACACAAGGATTCTCTCAAGGAGCTTACATGCACCCTTTAGGCCAACACAAAGGGAAAACTATACCCAAAAATTCCATTCTTTGGTTTCACCCTTCCAAAGGAAATCCAAGGAAAATTTACTGCCCAATCCACCTAGTATTATCGGGTTCACTATGCTCATAGGTCTCAAGTCTCTCCTCAAGTTTTGCTTCAAATTATTCTCTCCATCTCACCCAATACACTGGTCAAAAATCTCCCTACCACCAACAGAATCCTTCCCTAAAAAAGGATCCCCTTTCCACTAAAAATCAATATTATAAATGCATGCTCTTTTCATGACACTTTTCATGAAAGGAGCCCCCCTTTATCCCACTTGATAATTGATTCCCCTCACTTAGGAACTTAGGATAAACAAACACAAACATAGGCTCAAAATTTTAGGAATATTTTATTATATTCCTTGGCTTATCCCCCTAGCTTAAGCTCTTATCCCGCTTTCCCTCTCATGGATTCCTAGTGCCCCATACTCTTTTTTCCCTCAGGTCTACAATAATGATGCATTTTATTAATATTATAGTGTGATAGAAAAGTACACATATTACATGCTCACCGACATAAATATTCATAAATACAAGGCACTATGGCCCAAAACCATCCTAGCTCACTAGCCTATATGAACAGGTCTACCATCATTTACACAGTTACCACTTGGGGTATTAAAACATCACCCTTGAAAGGGAATACAAAGGTTCAAGAAATGGAGGACCACATAGGGCACCAATAATAGGTTCTCAAACAATTGAAGGACAACTTGGTTATGGCACAAAATAGGATAAAACAACAAGCATATTACCATCGCAGTGAAAGAGAATTTGGTGTGGGGATTGGGTATTTCTGAGGCTACAACCATATAAAAAAATGTCCCTCAATAAAAATAAACAAGGACAATAAATTAGCACCCAAATATTATGGCCCTTATAAGGCTTTGCAAAGGATTGGAAGTATTGCTTCCAAATTAGAGTTACCTCCATCTTCACGTGTACATATAGTCTTCCATGTTTCTTGCTTAAAGAAGGTAATCGACAACAAGATCCTTGTTCAAACTATTTTACCAGAGATTAATGAAGAAGGGAAAATCATTCTAGAACTAGAAACAATCATTGAAAAAATGATTAAGCAACCGACAAATCAAGCAATTACTGAGTACCTCATCAAATGGAATAGCCTACTAGTGGAAGAGGCGAGATGGGAAGATGATTTCTTCATGCAGAAACACCCACGGTTAGTCAAGTGTTAAGGACAACACTTGTATCAAGGGAAGGGACATGTTAATCCCTAGACAAAGCCCCATGTTTTTATAAAAACCCATATTAAGACGTAGACATTGAATTATTACATTTCTAGTGTTATATTTGTATGTAGGCTAGAACCCTTCATTGTACCCTTTCATTATAATTGTACCCTTTGTCTCCTATATATATACCAAGGATACCTAGTCTTAGGATTATAGTAGAATATCTCATCTTGTATTTTGAATTGGATATATTGTAAAAGGAGGTTTCCCTCTTGAAGTGGATTGTATTCATTGACTTTTTATCATTTTTAAGGCATTGGATCATAATATAAGGTTATCTAGTAGTTGGTGCTTTTTCAAAGCCTCTAACTCCTACATGAGATGTGAGATATGATCTTCTTAGGTAAATATTTAAACCAATATATGATCTAAGTACACTATCACAAAAAAATCTGGAGAGGGATGAAATAGATCATTCATGAAACACATACATGAATTTGGTGTATTACATAAATAAAAAGGAATTACCAACGATTCATATAGACCTTTCCTTTTCTTTAAAATGGTCTTTTACGTGTCTTCTTATTTAACTCATACCTAGTGGTATCTTGATTTGAGATCCAACTTGGTGAAGTACTTGACATGATGCAACTCATATAAAAAATCATCGATCTTAGGTAGAGGGTATTGATTCTTTGGGGTGATCTTGTTCAAAGATCTGTAGTCGATACACATTTTCCAAGTCCCATCCTTCTTAGGTAATATGATGATAGAAGACCCACAAGGTAATCCCTACTCAATAAGGTGTTGCAATTGTTTCTTCACTTCATATACTTCTAGGATAGATAGTCTATACAACCTGATATTTAGTAATGGGGAGTCAAGATACCATTGTATCTCATGATCCACTTCCCTCTTGGGTGGTAACCCTTTGGATCTTGAAACACTGTTCAGACCCGAAATTGACATCCCCATTACCCTATTATACTCTTCATTTATACCTTTTTGGTGTACCTAGAGCTTGGGCGAATGAAAAGAATGCTACCATTAGCCAATGATAAGGTCATAAGGTAAAGTATGGTTAATTCATGCATTTTGTGGTTTATAGAGTTAAGAAATTAAATATTTCATGTACTAATGCTTCAATTTGTCATATATAAATATTTGACCTCTAGATGTCCAACGTTATTGTACCAGCTCAGCTATTTGGTACCTACGCACCAAGGCTGCCACTGTCTGAATCCGGTACCAAATGCATCTGGTACTAAAATATCATATGTTGCGATCCAGTACCAATGGCCACGCACTGTCATGATCCGGTACTTCCTTTTGCGTACTATCATGATCCAGTACCACCTACCTGTTACAATCTGGTACCTATATGGGAGAGCCTAATACACTAAGTTAAGATCTTGATCTTGCCTAAGCCAATTGGTGGATGTCTATTTGCTTTAGCAAGGCTATGATAAGAATAGTTTTTTTATTGCCTCATCCTCATGCACTTCGTGTCATAAGGATGAAGCTAAAGATGTAACCGAATGATTGAATTTAAACATTTGACTGATTTTCAAATCGCTTCACCTCCTTGTGTTTCATGATTAAGACTATTAAATAACCGTGGCAATGATGGTGGAAGTGTAGGAGAGTTAGCATATTACCAATATGTGAAGCAGTGTGTGATAATACAGAACATATTCTGAGTGAAGATAAATAGAATGTCATTTATCTCCATATTCTGATTATCTATGATTAAGTATGAGTTGAGTTGTTAACGAAAGTTTGATTTTATGCTTTGAAATGTGAGTGAGAGTAATGTGTGTGTTGAAGACAAGCCTCTTGTAGACTTCAGTAGCTGACCTGTTGAAGTGGAAAGGGCCCACCGCCCAACAAAGGTCAACCTCTTTGTAGATTAGCATTAGTATTTATTTCCAGTAGTGTAAACATTAAATTAGCTAAAGCTTTAACTCTATTAGATGATAGCAGTACAACTTAGACTAAGATTTCCATTATATAATTGTTTAGAGATATTTACTTGCTCTGTTTTTGCATATGCTCTGTTTTTATGAATTTGGTTTTCAGACATGAATGTTGGTAGCAGTGGTCAGACATATTTGAAGGAGAACTAGTGAAGTCCACAACAACACATTGTGAACCACAACATACTCAGTTTATTGACTATTGAACTGCCCATGCTATGTCTTGATGATTGATGTGTGATTTCCTTTTCAGCAGTGTGAATTGTGTTAGAAAAACAGGACCGTGGAGCAATAAAATAAAACAAATGCAGAAATAAATCACAGAAGACACACAATACAAGAGAGACACAGATTTACGTGGTTCACCCAGTGTGGGCTACATCCACCAGAGAAATTTCCAGGTCCTTCCTTTATTATTATCCAGCAAATGAAGGGATACAACCTACAACAAAACCCATTGTAACTTCCTCTTCTTTCTCTCACAGTCTCCTCTCTCAGAATACAATATTCACCATCATCCATAGCCGCGATACATTTCCCTCATAAAAGAGGGTTGCTTTCTAGGGCAAAAAACCCTAACATAATATCTACCGTTAGATCTGTGACCTTATAATGAACGGTCCAGATTTACAATGAAATTACAATATACTTTTACAAGGCAATTTTTTCTTCGGGGGCTTTGCCCCCAAACCCCCGCTTGCCCCCAGACCCCCCAAATGGGGGGATAGCCCCCTTGGAGCCCGCAGAGGGGGTACCCCCCCTCTACACTCCCCCGCATGGAAGAGTGTACAGACTTCTGGGGTGTAAATACTTCATGGGGTATAAACACGGCTGAAAGCAAGGACCTCTGAATCAGGAAGATAATCAGGCTCCACAACCAACAATCTCCCACTTGGAGATTGATCTCAACAACTCCATTGCAGCTGTATATGTTGGACTCTGAACCTTCTTGGACCTTGCAAATTTCTCATCTTCATCTTCATTCTTGAAGACCAACTGAAACTGAGAAAGAACTCAGTTTCTCCCTGGTTACTCCCTTTGTTAACATGTCTGCAGGATTCTGGCTAGTGTGTATCTTTTCCAGCTTCAATTGTCCATCTT
>ML779144.1:1366852-1387319 GCA_009831015.1 Picea engelmannii | reverse complement strand
TTTTATGGAAGAGGATGTACCAGTACCCTAAGGAAACTTTAGGTCATTCTCTTATGGACAACTTCAGACAAAATTATACATCTGGATCACTCTAAAGAAATAATTTGCATAAAATTTTATTTTTCCTTCAGACAAATCTTTAAAAGACATACAAAAGAAGAGCATATGCCTTCCAACCCAATACCATCTGACCCTGTAAAAAGGTTTTCAGACGAACCTCCCCTATCACCATGCAAAAAAATCTTTAATAAAAACCAAAATAGGTGACTATGGACAAGAATCCTCTGATGGAAAAATGGTTTAAGAGACTAACCCGCCGGGATACTGAACAGGTTTGTTGGCAGCGGGTATTGGTTTGTGGTATGACTAGGAAAACCCATCAGGGTACTGAACAGGCCTGTTGGCAATGGGGCAGTCTGCCTGGGGAAGGCATCTCTCACTAATTATCACAACTACCCCACCAAAGTACTGAACAGGCTTGTTGGCAGTGGGTTCTGGTTGCAACATGTCTCATCTATACTTGTCTGATTGAAAAATTCACTTTTTGTCATCTAAAACAAAAAGAGTAAAGGCCATTATTGGATTTCATGAGATACAAACTCCAGATGAATCAATAACATAATTACTCCAAGCAAATATCCATTTGAGAATCACCCTAAGTCAACTTATCGGTCTGACATCTAAATCCTACACTATCTAAGAAGGAAACTTCTTAAGAGTGGAGCCCTAACTAGGGAGTCTAATCTACTTATATTGTGAAATTTATCTCTAACATCCAATTATAGTAAATCTCTGAAGCAATTTAGGTGGGATCTATTCTTCTGGCAAACATATAAATATTCCTTGTTTCACTGTTGGATCCTACCTTTGTCAATAATCCATCAAAAGAAGGGAAATTTCACTTTTTAGGTATTAGATCATATGCTAGGTGATAAATATACTTCTGGAATTTAATTGGTTTCTTTTTATCTTATCATCTTTTCTCCATTATGATATAAAATGATGATTCTTCTTGCATACAGATATACAACATCTTCGGCATGGGGGAAGGTCAAAGAGCCCCTTCATAACTCTTTTCCATACTCACATGATCACCCTGCAGAACCAAATACAAAAGAAGATAAGCACAAGAATAACAGAAGTACAGGATATTCCCATACCAAGTTTTCAAGAAGCTTCAATCTAAAAGGATGAATTCTGACAATTTACAAGCAGTCACACATGCTATGGGTATTGATCATACAAAGGTAAAAGCAAAGGTAACATGGTATTTATTTTCCTATGCTCTTAAAACTACAATAAGTATGAAAAGATGTACTAGATCTTATGACCTTAGTATTAAACCCATGCGCCTATCCCTCATACCCATATTCCTAAACCTAATCAATCCTCTCATAGCTCTTGAACATGGTTAAGGGAAAAAATCATATCAAAATATGAAGCATGTATAGCAATGATAAGCCATGAATATATTTCATCCTTAAGAAATTCACGAACCTATCTTATATCATGAACCATGATCTAACATTAGATTCACTACCCAAACGTCCAATCACCTATCCCAAATGATGGCTTGAACACCCAACGTCTTATCCTCATCATTACAGTAACGGGTAGAAATGAAATGGCCTATATGGTGGCGAAGCCATCTAGATAAGCCTCACTTGGTCATAAATTGTCCTTACAACATCCTTACTTAAACCTACCATTCACATTACCAACAACATCACCATATTCCCCCTTGTCGTGAGATTTCTCCAGTCCCAAGCCTACTCCTTTCTAGTACCAAACCCTTACCTCATAAATTGACTAAACCCTTGTGCTACAGCCCGATCCTTTTCTCACAACGTATAACGATGGTGGTTAGTAGACACGAACCGATCTTCCAAATTTATAGGGAAACCGAGGAGTTCCAATTATGTCAAGAAAAATATGCTATATCGGGATGGATGTCGTTTCTGGAAAAATTTATAGGCTGGCACGAGAAGATATCTCATGAATTTATTCAGAGTTATGATGGAGAGAGCGCACATATAGGAAATCTACAACTGATAATCAATGAAGCAACCTTAAGGGAGGTCACGGAACTACCTAGCAGAGGAGCCAAATACTTCAAAGGTGTAGGAATCAACAAATAAATGTGCCAACGATTCTTGAAAGAAGATCATCAACACCCTGACTGGAAAAAGGGGATCCCGAGAAACTACATCAAGGAAGAATTTCATCCAATGATTACTAGTCTTCAACGATTTGTCACCTATGAGGGCAGGTATGTTGTGACCTTCATTTATCATCTTAGGATTCTATTACATTTTGAAGGAGGCCCTGAAATCAATTTTCCATATTTTCTATGGATGAGTTTGAACAAAATGATAAGAGGTGTTAAATCCATCTCCAAAATAGAGAAGACTAGAATTTACCATCAAGGTTTCATTAAAATGCTAGTTTTACATGAACGTAGGAAACAAAGGATTAGTTGGAAAACCCTTATCACTCGGCACCTTCCAACAGAAAACAAACCTGTGGAGGAAACCCAGCATGTTCCAAAGAAAAATAAGGAGCCTCAAAAGAAAGAGGGCAAGAAGGATAAGACAATTCCACCATCATCTAGGGCAGTGAGCCAACATGAAAAGGCAGGTTCCTCTTCCACAGTCAATAAATCTTTTAAAAGATCTGAATCAAAAGGTAAAAACAAATTAGTTGAGGAGACTTCAACGGTGGCAGTTGAGAAAGAGGGCCATTAGACAAAAATGATGAAGAAAGGGAAGCATACCTCAGAAACTAAAAGTAAACAGTCTGTGGCACAACCCCTTGTCACCATTTCACAATTAGAAAAGAAGAAAAGGAAGCCTGTGAGCATCCTTGATCCAGTACCTCCTTGTAAAAGAACCATGAGGAGCATGGAAAAGAAGGGAAAAACAATATTCAGTCCTCATACACAGGAAGATCCAATCGATCTTAACTCCCCTTCTGAAGATTTATCAATCCAAGATAACATCCCTAGATTGACCGAGGAGCAAGACACTATTACTTTATGTGGGATGAGGGAGGAAGTCGAGGAAAGGGAGTGCATCTAGCCAGTGATGATGGAGTCAACAAAGACCTTGAAAAAATAACAAATGAAGAAAAAGATTAGGGAATTGCAAAAACAAAATCAGGAACTCAAACAAGAAGTGAAAGAATACCAACTCTTGGATAGGTATATCAAAAACAAAAATGAGCAATTGAAAGAAACCAACCAACAACTTCAAGATGACCATGAAGAGACTGCTAACAAGCTCAAGAAGGTATTACGACTCCTACAATATGTTAGGGTCATCAAAAGGGAGCTGAAAGAAGAGGCTTCAACCATCAACATCATTGATCCACCAAAGTAAAGAACACAGTCTCAAGTTTTGAAAATTTTGGGTTTGTTTCCAGTTGCATGAGGACATGCAATGATTTTGGCATGGGGGAATGTTGATACCCAAAATTGACATCCCCATTACCCTATTATACTCTGCATTTATACCCTTTTGGCCTACCTAGAGCTTGGGTGAATGACAAGAACATTACCATTAGCCAATGATAAGGTCATAAGGTAAAGTATGGTTAATCCATGCATTTTGTGGTTTATAGAGTTAAGGAATTAAATATTTCATGTACTAATGCTTCAATTTGTCATATATAAATCTATGACCTCTAGATGTCCAGCGTTCATGTACCATCTCAACTATCTGGTACCTGCGCACCAAGGTGGCCACTGTCTGAATCCGGTACTAAAATCTCGTTTGTTGCGATCCGGTACCAACGACCATGCACTGTCATGATCTGGTACCACCTTTTGCGCACTGTCATGATCCAGTACCACCTACCTGTTACAATCTGGTACCTATATGGGAGAGCCTAATACACTAAGTTAAGATCCAGATCTCGCCTAAGACAATTGGTGGATGTCTATTTGCTTTAGCAAGGCTATGATAAGAATAGTTTGTTGATTGCCTCATCCTTATGCACTTCATGTCATGAGGATGAAGCTAAAGATGTAACCGAATGATTGAATTTAAACATTTTATTGATTTGCAAATCGCTTCACCTCCTTGTGTTTCACGATTAAGACTATTAAATAGTCGTGGCAAGGATGGTGGAAGTGTAGGAGAGTTAGCATATTACCAATATGTGAAGCAACGTGTGATAGTACAGAACATATTCTGAGTGAAGATTAATAGAATGTCATTTATCTCCATATTTTGATTATCTATGATTAAGTATGAGTTGAGTTGTTAACGAAAGTTTGATTTTATGCTTTGAAATGTGAGTGAGAGTAATGTGTGTGTTGGAGACAAGCCTCATGTAGACTTCAGTAGATGACCTGTTGAAGCGGCAAGGGCCCACCGCCCAACAAAGGTCAGCCTCTTCATAGATTAGCATTAGTATTTATTTCCAATAGTGTAAACATTAAATTAGCTAAAGCTTTAACTCTGTTAGATGATAGTAGTACAACTTAGACTAAGATTTCCATTATATAATTGTTTAGAGATCTTTACTTGCTCTGTTTTTGCATATGCTCTGTTTTTATGATTTTGGTTTTCAGACATGAATGTTGGTAGAAGTGGTCAGACATATTTGAAGGAGAACTAGTGAAGTCCACAACAACACATTTTGAACCACATCATACTCAGTATATTGACTATTGAACTGCCCATGCTATGTCTTGATGATTGATGTGTGAATTCCTTTTCAGCAGTGTGGATTGCATAGTTAGTTTCTTGGGTCAGATAGCAGAGTTGATATTTCAAACCAACTCCATCTCATACTTGCATGTGCCATAATGGAGTGGATAGCCTCTCTTTGAAATACAACCAAAGTGCATTGCAGTTTTCTATTTTGATTTGTTTCCAACATGCATAATCTAGTTTAATTCTATACTCATGACATTAGAAATTACCTTTCTTACTGATGTCTTGTAACTCTATTGATTATGAATCCCAGATTGATAATTAATGAGTGCATTATAATAAACATATAAGCAGCACAACAAAAACCTTCTCTACATGCATACAACAACTCCTCTGATTGATGTTTTTAATCTTGAGTACATACTTCCATAGATGCCTTTATTGTTTATGATTCATCACATGGTTGATTATCTCTTAAGAAAAGAAATACAAACTTCCTAGTAGAATTGATCGATTTCTTGGCTTGGTTAGCACTTACTAGAGAGATATTGGATTCACCTTTGTGTACATTGATGATGAAAGTCTTTCCATCCTTGATTAGGTGGTACCAATTTTCTCTCTTAATGAAGATTGCATCCCTCATATACATGTAGGGGTTTCCAAACACTACACCACACACACAAAGCGGTATTACATCTACCTCCACTTCATTAATATAGTATGCACTAATAACAATTTTATCTTACATTGTTTAGTGACCTTAAGTGTCACGTCCTTGTTTACCCATCCTAATGGATATGGGTTACGATGATTATGAAATTTTAATCCAATCTTGTTGAATAGGTATTTTTCTATGAGGTTGACTTATGAACCGCAATCGAATAAAGCAACCATCATGGTATTTATAACATGGACCTTAATATGGAAGAGTTTATTCATCTCCTTATCTTCCTTGTGATGAAGGATACTCAAGTTCAACTCCGTATACACTATAGTTCAAACAATATTTTCATTCACATCCAGCTTTCTCTCTACCAGGTTGCTTGAATCCATGGCTAGCAGGTTCTTCTTTTTGGCATTCTTCTTATGGTTCTTTGGATTTATCTCTTGATGTAGCTTCCAACCCTTATCTTCAGTGGGACCATTGATATTACAATGGTTTCAATGGTTGTTTAGATCCTTGTACTTATGTGTAGTGGCTATTCTCTTCTTAACCTTTCCTTTCCACTTCTTCTTCCCCTGCTTGGAAACATCATGATAGTATTTCTATTTGGAATTACTTGGTTGACCTTTCTTATGGTCTATATTCTACATGTATTGTTTTTGCAAACATGCCTCATCAATTGTCCTAGGTTTAAAGAGAATTACTTACTTACGTAAATGACTTGAGGAGTACACATGGTTTCTTAGGAGATATACCCAACATAATTGCCATGTTTTTTAACTCGGTGGTGTACTCTTGCATACTCTACCCTTTCCTCTACCTTAAGTGATGCCAATGGATCCAATGGTCCTCTACATACCTAATAGGGTATAGTTGGAACTTGATGATGATTTTAAACACCTCCCACTTAGTTACTAGTGGAACACCCTCTAGCCTAAGTGTCTCCATGAGGCTTTCCCACCAGGTTAGCTCATGACCCTTTAATTTCAATCTAGAAAATTAAATATTTTTCTCTTCTTATATATTATGGACACTAAAAATAAACTTCTAACTATTGAAACTAATGATTCAACTTAACATCATCAATCTCACCTTGGTATGGTTTGATATCCACTTTCACTTCCATTTTAAAAATAGATTGTGAAGACATGATGACACTAGAAGTTAGCTTCTCTTTATGTGGTTATTTTTTGGGATCCTTTTATAAGTCTTAATTATCTCCTAATATGTCATCCAATCCAACTTGTATGTTAGATCCACCAAAATGACGCAGACGCCACCTGGCACACGTCCGCCTCCTCGGGACCTTCTTATGCTCTCGGCCCGAAGAACTTCAAGGTTCTTTCGATCCCTTATCGGGACCTCTCAATACCCACAGAATTCTCCCTCTGCGATCTCCCCTTTGCCTTATCGGGAAATCAGGTTTCGCGTTATCGCAAAACTCGTGGGTACGTTCCTCGTGCTATACACAACCCCAAAACCCAATGGGTCTCAATGCCAATAATTCTTCGTTCCTGTCGGGGATTTCCCTATTGGGAAATCGGCATATGCGATGTCGTGTTTCACTGGCACCACGAATCTCCGAACCCTGATTCGCGATGGCGCCTCTCTCTCTCTCTCTATGTTGTGAGCTCCTTCAGGTTATCCCCTTCTGCATACGACCTGTCGTTCCATGAGACCACGACCTTCTCCCCGTCGGAGTTTCTAACTTCATGGGTTTGATATGCATAGGACCTGCGCTCCCAAAAACTCAGAGATGTCGAACCCCGATACATGTGCGGTCTCTCTCCTCTACGTCACCGCTTCCTTCCCCTCTATCGGGTATCGCGAATCCAACCTACGCAAGTTCCTTATCACGGGAAACCCCAAATCTCCGATGGGCTGAACCCCGATGGCTTCCTGATCCTTGGCACGTGTCCTACTGAGATCAACGGGCCTGATTCTCTCGGGAAATCGTGAATCGCAATTCCTTCCAGTGAGAGTTTTACGCCTTTGGAAACTCCGATGTCCCAAACTCTGAATCTCCGGGGTCTATCTCTGCTCCTTCGGCTTAAACCCGACGCAACTCTCCTGAGATCTAACGGTTGTCGAAACTTCGCGGTTTCCTTCGACGAATCCTGGCCGTCGACTTCTCCTTCCTCCTAGAATTCTTGAAAATGACTAAGTGCTCCTTCTCGCACTTTGCCTTTCTTCGCCTGCGCTTGGAACTCATTCTTGAAACGTCCCTGCAAAACTCCCAGTGCTTTCCTTTGATGATACCACGAAGGTACTCTCCCTCCTAGGCTTACTCCCTCTACTTCTTTCAGGGGAATTTATGCGCAACTCTTGCGCTCGACATTCACCAACTTTCCAGTGTTGAGTCTTTCAGACTCTGCCCACTCTCTGCAGCAGCAGTCGTCTATCTCCCTTGCTCATATTAACGACTAAGGCTTCTTCTTCAGCCTGCGCACTCCTTGCATGGATTCAATCAACCCGAATCAACTCTGGGACGAATGAGAACAAAGTTCAACCACTGAGCCTTCATCAATGCACTCCTTGTGGATGATATCAACTGCACACTTGCAGGAATATCTTGGCTCAGATAGAGACAAAATTGAAACTCATTTCCTCTCCCTTTCAGACTTCAGTTTCGAAACATGAAATCGCATGCACGACATATACAAAACAAATGCATAACCAGAAAGAAAACATTCATGAGCATGTAAATAAGATACACAGAGAAACAACACTAGCCATGAACTTGAATCAGAATTACAATCTATTAATTCAAATGCCTGTACATGGGTGTTCTTCACAATTCTCTCTACTTGCTCTCCTCTTCTGAATGCCTCTGAATAATATTACAATGATACAATGAGGGTGTCTATATCCGTTTTCCCTCTCGAACTCTAAACTATCAAATCTACAATTAAAATCTACCTACCAGCATTAACTAAAATAAATGTCATCTATCTTCCTAAGGATGAGAGATTAAAGGCTCAAGGTCCATTACAATACAAGTGTGTCATCTCTTAAATGAATCATTTACGATTACACAACAATTCCCAAAGTAATTTCAAAAATGTGTGTTGGCTTGTCCAGCTGTCTTCCGCTTGATGTGTTGGCTCGCTTGATTGTGCTGGCGATGCTCCTGCATCATACTCCCTAGCTTGAAAAATTTCATGGGATCCTGTCCATGAGCTCCTGCACGATCCATCCATTCTTTTGAATGACGGCTTCTGTCTCCCAGCTGGCATCCTCCACTTGGTGATTCTTCCATTTCACCAGGTACTCGAAGTATTGCTTTCGTCTGGTTCTTTTGTTGACTCTTCTGTCAAGTATCCGCTCCATCTGTGGCTTTTCTTGAATCGACATCTTCTTCTACCACTGGATTTGTGGTTGTTCTTCACTTCCAGCTCCTGCTTCCTCAGCCTTATATGGATATAAGTCTGAAATATTGAATGTCGGAGATATTCCGATCTCATCCGACAATTCAATTTCATAAGCATTTTCTCCCAACTTCTTCAGGACTCTGCATGGCCCAATTTTCTTCATTTTGAGCTTGTTGTATGTGCCCCTTGGGAACCTTTCCTTCCTCAGATGTTCCAGAACTAGATCTCCAACTTCGAATTGAAGTTGTCTCCAATGCTAATCCGCTCTGCATTTATATTCCTGGTTCGATTCTGTCAGTCGTTGCTTCACCCTGCTGTGAAGTTCTTTCATCGCCTCAGCGAATTTCTCTGCACTAGCACTGCTAGTCGCAGTCTGCTCTGAATATCGCAATTCAGAAACTCCTCTCGGTTGTGTCCCATACACAATCTGAAATGGACTTTTTCCTGTGCTTCGATTCACTGAATCATTGTAGGCGAATTCTGCCTGTGGCAATACGCTATCCCAGCTGCTATGGTGTTCTGTCACCAAGCTTCTTAGCAAGTCTCCTAGACTTCGGTTGACTACTTTCGTTTGCCCATCCGTCTGAGGATGATAAGCAGAACTAAACATCAAGTTAGTCCCCATATTTTTCCAGAGTGTCCTCCAGAAATGTCCAATGAACTTCGTATCCCTGTCCGATACTATGCTTTTTGGCAATCCATGAAGTCTAACGATCTCCTTGAAAAATAGATTTGCGATGTCCGTCGCATCGCTGGTCTTCTGGCATGGTATGAAATGTGCCATTTTTTAAAACATGTCCACGACCATAAAGATCGAATCAACACCTCTTTGTGTCCTCGACAATCCCAATACAAAATCCATGTTAATCGCCTCCCATGGCCTCCCCGGTATGGGCAATGGCTGATAAAAACCTGCATTCTGCTTTCTTCCTTTTGAATGCTGACAAATCCGACATCTGTCAACAAATCGCTTGACCTCTGAGCGCATCCCCGGCCAAAAATATGATTCGCTCAGCTTCGCAAATGTTTTATCTTGGCCAAAATGTCCTGCCAAACCTCCACTGTGCTTCTCTTTCAACAGATTCTCCCTCATGGAGAAATTTGGAATGCACAGTTGATTGCCTCTGAACAACAACCCTTCCTGGATCATATAATCTATCCATGGACTCCGATCTCTGAGAACTGGATTCTCAGTTGCCTCATATGCCTCTGCAAAATCTGCATCTCCTACATCTCCTGCATACATGTCCTTAAGATTTTCAAAACCCAATGTCTTGACTTGAAACTCCTGTAGCAACAAACACTTCCTGCTCAAAGCATCAGCCACTTTGTTAGCAGTCCCTAAAATGTGTTTAATTACAAATGTAAAATTCTGCATATACTCTACCCATTTAGCATGTTTCTAATTCATCTTCTCCTGTTGAGTCACAAACTGTAATGCATGATTATCACTATACAATACAAACTCTTTCGGGATCAGATAGTGCCTCCACTTCTTCAGCGCTTGTATGATAGCATAAAATTCTTTATCATACGTGGAGTATTTCAGCTTTGCTTCATCCATCTTTTCACTGAAATATGCGACTGGCCTGTCGTCCTGACTTAAGACCGCTCATATGGCAAAGCCACTTGCATCGATTTTCACTTGAAATGTCTTCTGAAAATCTGGCAACACCAACACTGGTTGCTCTGTGATCTTTTGCTTCAATAGATTGAAGCTCTTCTCTACCTCTTCAGTCCAATGAAAAGATTTATGTCACTTCTTCACTGTGTCCATCATCGCTGCGCTAATCCCACTGAAATTCATGATGAATTTCTGATAGAAACTAGCCAAACCATGGAAACTCCTTACCTCGAAAATGTTTCTCGGTGATGGCCAATTCTTAATCACTTCCACCTTACTTGGATCCATCTTCAACTCATTTGCTGAAATAACAAAACCCAAGTAAATGAGCTCTGTCTTCATAAATGAGGAATTCTTCATATTAATCAACATCTTCTCCTGCTGTAGCTTCCTCATCACAATAGTCAAATGCTTCAAATGTTCAGCCTTTGTCTTGCTGAAAATCAGTATATCGTCCAGATATACGACAACAAATTTCTCGATGAACTCCTTCGGGACTTCATTCATCAATCTCATGAATGTGCTAGGTGCATTTGTGAAACCAAACGGCATGACCAACCATTCGTACAAAACTTCATTTGTCTTGAATGCTGTCTTCCATTCATCACCTTCCCTCATGCGAATCTGATGATATCCGCTTTTCAAATCTATCTTTGAAAAATAATTTTCCCCACTCAGGCAATCCATCAGATCATCCATTCTCGGCAATGGAAACCTGTACCTGATGGTTATTTTATTTATCGCTCTGGAGTCGGTGCACATCCTCTAGCCTCCATCCTTCTTTGGACTGAGTACTGTCGGAACAACACATGGGCTCAAAATTTCCCTGACCAATCCTTTGTCCAATAAATCCTAGACCTGCTTCTTAACCTCCTCATTTTCCTGCGGCGTCAATTTGTATGCATCTTTGTTTGGCAAACTAGCGCCTGGTATGAGGTCTATATGATGACTCACGCTTCTTACTGGTGGCAACGAATGAGGTAATTCGTCCACTATGATATCAGCGAACTCTTCCAACAGTTCCTGAATTTCATCTGGTAAATCATCCACTCTTGTGCTAGTCAGAACAATTCTCGGTTTTCTGACAACAAATAATTGTGGATCTTCCTTCTTCTCCATCTCTGTGAGAAGTTCCTTCCCACTCATGAGAAGTATTTTTTTGCTTACTTCCGGCTTCACTTCCTTCTCTTTTATCAGAAGTAACGTATGTGTCCTCCCATCCTTCTCCAGGGTATATGTGTTCATTCTCCCATCATGAACCAAATTTCTGTCATATTGCCATGGTCTACCCAACAATAGATGACATACATCCATGGGAATGACATCACAAAGTACCTTATCATTATAACCTCCTATCTTGAATTCAACTAAACACTGTTTAGTGACACTCACCTGATGTCCTTTCTGTAGCCATGAAACTCTGTATGGACTGGGATGATCAGTGGTCTCCAACTCCAACTTTTCTACCATCTCGGTTGAAACGAGATTATCCGTGCTACCACTGTCCATGATAACCTTGCACACCCTATCTTTGGTCTTGCAAGTTGTCCTAAACAGTTTGGTCCTTTGGACTGAGTTTTCCACCTCCTTCTCGGGTGTCAAAAGGACTTTATGCATCCCAAGCAACCTTCTGCCTTCTACATCTTCGGTCTCAGCATGACGCTTCTGAGCTTCTGCGATGTGAGCTTCTCCAATGTCCTTCTTTTTCTCTGGACACTCAAATGACCTTTGCCCATTTTTCCCACATGTAAAACATGTTATTACTCCACCTCGGCCTCTTCCCCTACCTCTGGTACGAGGAAAAGTGTTTACGTCAGCATAATCTCCCTTCTTCTCATTATGTTGTCCTCTCTATTCAATGTATGGTCCTCTCTGTGAGGTACCACCCCTTTCTACTCTACCCTGAGGTTTCTTCCATTCCTCCTTGGGCTTCTGGAATTTCTCCTGAGAAACTGCCTTGCCTCTTGGCTGGCTTCTGCCTCGCCCTCGCTGACCTTGCTTACAGCTCAACTTTTCTTCGGCTTTCAGAGCCATCTGATAAGCATCCTCAACTATTCGGATGGTTACCATACTCAATTCATCCTGAATGTCGTATCTCAGGCCATTCAGATATCTAGCGACTTTTTCATCATCGCTCTCCCGATGACCTGCTCTGATGTTCAGTCGATAGAATTCTTCAGTGTATTCTTTCACTGTCATCAGCTTCTGTCTCAGGTTCTGCATTCTCCTGAACAGTGTGATCTGATAATCCCTTGGGATGAATTTTGCCTTCATCTTCGTAGTCATTCGATCCCAGCTTTTGATCTTTTGCTTGCCTTTGGAACGTCTATTTTCTTGAAGCTCGTCCCACCATAATGTTGCATGTCCTTTCAAATTCGTGACAACATGCCTTACCTTTTTATCCTCTTCGATGTCTTCATAATCGAAGTAGGTGTCAAGAGCTCTAATCCAGTCCAACAGCTCTTCTGCATCCAGACTTCCCTCATAGACTGGAATGTCCATTTTTGTCTTTGAACTCATCCGGGCGATAGCTTTGATCAATTGTTTGGTTGATGCATCTTTTGTTGTGACCTCTTCTTCATGTCCAACTTCCTCTTCAACTTCGGAATCACTAAGATCCCCTGCACCAACTCCGCGTCTCTGAGTTGTCTCCATCTCCTTAAGCCTTGCTCGGAGATCTCTCATCTGCCTTTCCAATTCTGGATTTCCTATCGGTCTGCCTCTTCTTCGTACATCCCTGTCCTCCGGACCAGGTGATTTCCTCTCTCTCCTTGGCGGCATGATAAATTCTTCTTCTCTGCTTCAGAAAGAAAATAACTCCCCGCTCTGATACCACTCTGACACAGACGCCACCTGGCACACGTCCGCCTCCTCAGGACCTTCTTATGCTCTCGGCCCGAAGAAATTCAAGGTTCTCTCGATCCCTTATCGAGACCTCTCAATACCCACATATTTCTCCCTCTGTGATCTCCCCTTTGCCTTATCAGGAAATTGGGTTTCGCGTTATTGCAAAAATCGTGGGCACGTTCCTCGTGCTATACAAAACCCCAAAACCCGATGGGTCTCAATGCCAATACTTCTTCGTTCCTGTCAGGGATTTCTTTATCGAGAAATTGGCATATGCGATGTCGTGTTTCATTGGCACCACGAATCTCCGAACCCCGATTTGCGATGGCGCCTCTCTCTCTCTCTCTGTTGTGAGCTCCTTCAGGTTAGCCCCTTCCGCATACGACCTGTCGTTCCACGAGACCACGGCCTACTCCCCGTCGGAGTTTCGGACTTCGCGGGTTTGATATGCGTAGGACCTACGCTCCCGGAAACTCAAAGATGTCGAACCCCGATACACGTGCGGTCTCTCTCCTCTACGTCACCGCTTCCTTCCCCTCTATCGGGTATCGTGAAATCGTGAATCCAACCTACGCAAGTTTCTTGTCACGGGAAACCCCGAATCTCCGATGGGATGAACCCCGATGGCTTCCTGATCCTTGGCACGTGTCTTACCGAGATCAACAGGCCTGATTCTCTCTGGAAATCGCGAATCATGATTCCTTCTAGTGAGAGTTTTACGCCTCTGGAAACTCCGATGTCCCGAACTCCGAATCTCCGGGGTCTATCTCTTCTCCTTTGGCTTAAACCCGACGCAACTCTCCTGAGATCTAACGTTTGTCGGAACTTCGCGGTCTCCTTCGACGAATCCTGGCCGTCGACTTCTCCTTCCTCCTAGAATTCTTGAAAATGACTAAGTGCTCCTTCTCGCACTTTGCCTTTCTTCGCCTGCGCTTGGAACTCGTTCTTGAAACGTCCCTGCACAACTCCCAGTGCTTTCCTTTGATGATACCACGAAGGTAATCTCCCTCCTGAGCTTACTTCCTCTGCTTCTTTCAGGGGAATTTACATGCAACTCTTGCGCTCGACATTCAACAACTTTCCAAGTGTTGAGTTTTTCAGACTCTGCGCACTCTCTGCAGCAGCAGTTATCTGTCTCCCTTGCTCAGATTAACGACTGAGGCTTCTTCTTCAGCCTGCGCACTCCTTGCACGGCTTCAATCAACCCGAATCAACTCCGGGACGAATGAGAACAAATTTCAACTATTGAGCCTTCATCAACGCACTCCTTGCGGATGAATTCAACTACACACTTGCAGGAATCTCCTGGCTCAGATAGAGAAACAATTGAAACTCATTTCCTCTCCCTTTCAGACTTCAGTTTCGAAACATGAAATCGCATGCACGGCATATACAAAACAAATGCATAACCAGAAAGCAAACATTCATGAGCATGTAGATAAGATACACACAGAAACAACACCAGCCATGAACTTGAATCAGAATTTCGATCTATTAATTCAAATGCATGTACATGGGTGTTCTTCACAATTCTCTCTGCTTGCTCTCCTCTTCTGAATGCCCCTGAATAATATTGCAATGATACAATGAGGGTGTCTATATCTGTTTTCCCTCTCGAACTCTAAACTATCAAATCTACAATTAAAATCTACAATTAAAATCTACCTACCAGCATTAACTAAAATAAATGTCGTCTATCTTCCTAAGGACGAGAGATTAAAGGCTTAAGGTCCATTACAATACAAGTGCACCGTCTCTTAAATGAATCATTTAAGATTACGCAGCAATTCCCAAAGTACTTTCAAAAATGTGTGCTATCTTGTCCAGCTGTCTTCCGCTTGATGTGTTGGCTCGCTTGATTGTGCTGGCGATGCTCCTGCATCACAAACTCCCCAAAAATTCCAAACATTTTTTCTAGTTCCACCATGAGGAGGGCCATATTGTGAGAGATATCAATGACTAGTTTTTCAGCTTTGTAAATCTCTCCTCTGCCTCATCCCGAGGGTTGTTACAACTAGACTCATTTTCCATGGCTAGGTTTTGTAACTTCCTTCTTAATCCATTTCCTATATCCTACAACTTCCCACAAAAATCCCAAATAAACTTCTATGATGCAAACATGAGATGTAAATTGCCATGGATATTCCACTAGAATAGTTAATCACAATAAATCTTACAATGTATTGAGATATTTTATTATGTAGCTTAGTACCTTAGATCTCATATTTATTATTATTATCTTAGTGCTCAAATTATGGAAATAGCTTAAACTAAAATTAAACAAAAGGAAAATGAACACATCATCCACACAAATAAACATAAGATGTGACTTGGGAAACCCAAAACGAGAGAAAACCCAATGAGAATGTGACGCCTATGCTCTACTCTCTTTTTCTTTAGTTAAGAAATGCAAGTACAAAGGAAGGGGAAATCACTATGGAGTTGCGTTGGGCATTATGGCCTAAATGGATACTACAAAATCTACTACCTCCTTGGTTATGATTCAATAACACACTCCTAACTTCTATGCTCATTTATGGAACAATAACAATACTAAAAGAATAGAAAACTTTCTCTTCCTAGTGGCCCAATATTTAACATAGCTTGGTAGCCATATAGGGTTAAGGTTAGGGTTTTTTCATGTTTCAACCCTCAATTCATGTTAAGGTTTTGGACCCTCTAAAATATTATTGAAAGTCCACATGTGACTAGGTCCACATGTGTGAGTAATGGGGGATGACATGGAATCCACTTGGTACTATGGTGGTCAACAGGGCAGGTCAACTTGTGAGAGGCATAACTTCCACATATGAACTCCCATTGAGGTAATTTTCACATCTTCAGAAATATTTTGACGCATAGGACAACATTGATGGCCTGGAGCTATGTTTGTAAATTTTTGACCCCCAAAAGTGTTGTTTGATGCCTCATACTTGCTCTAGAAGGTTCTAGACTCCAAATCACCGAACTAGTACTTTCCCCTAAAATGAACCCTAATATGGGAAAGACTAGAGGAAAAGTATTTTAAGTTCTAAGAGTTTTTGGTGACTAATCTCTAGTCACAATATGGAAATTTCGCCATCATAGTTAGTCGGGGAGATATACTCCCAAATTGAAGTTCTAGTAACAAGGTGACAAATAAAATGCAATTTTCACTATCATACTTAGATGGGGAGATCTACTTTCATTCTTATAATGATGAGTGGTAAGTTTGAATAAGTGAAGGGATTTTCTCCATAATGAAGATATATAAGAAGTATAAATATTGGTTCGATGCATACACATATTTCAGCTAACTAAGTGTGGCCCTTTTTGATCCAGGTGGATATTGGTGGCCACCCACCTATTCCACTTGGACCCATACCATTTTTTCTTTCAATTTTTTAGTTTCCTTAATTGTAGCACAATTTACTATTTTTAGCGGTTTTTCAAGTCCTGAACTTCCAAAGCTATTTTGAGGCCCTAAACAACGTTTTTTTTCCATCAATGCTCTGAAAAATATGAGTTTGTTTTGGACTCAATATTCGTTGTCAGAAGTGTAGTCCTCAAATAGATATTTCTAACGATGTATCATGTGCGTCAAACATAGATAGTATGCCAAAGTTACGACCCCGAGAAATTGATGTACCAATTTACCCCAACGAGGCCCATATTCTGGCGTTTCATCTCCTAGGGTTAGGTTTTTGGATGTTTAGGGTTTTCCATTGTTTCTCAATAATATATAGGCCTTCGAGCCTCATTGTAACACAGAGTTCAGAGGCCAGTAGTCGCCACATCTCTTATCAGAGATAAGCTACCAGCGCTCGAGATATTTTTTTCCATTATGTCTGTAAGCATATTTCAGTCATTTGTTGTTAATGAAATGAAGTTTTACTTCCATTGTGTTCCTCCATAAATCTGGATCACTTTTTAGGTAGGCTAATCAATTTACAATAGAACTATAGATAGACAAGAACAAGAAATCTCAAGGCCAAGTCATATGAATTCTATGGACAAGCAATTTTCCACCCCTCTTAGCTAATGAAAGTGATAAAGGTGTATGACCAAAATATTGAATGAATGAATACATGTTTGGACAAGAGGAATGATGTGACATTCCAAAGAATAAGGGTTAAGTTAGGGACATATTCCATGAATTATGATTAGTAGAGAAAAAGAGTTCTAAGGAGATATAGAATCCCATAGAAAACCCTCAATACAAATCATAACCCTAGAAAACCCCCAAAAAACACTAACAATCTTTACATTCAACTAACCAAAAACATTTTCAAAATGAAATTACACTTGCTTGCAATTGTGTAGAAACTACTGAAGGGGAATTCTCCAAATTCTTTGCAAATAACTACTCCAACAATGAATTCTTTGTTTGCCTTTTGAAAATCCTACATGTTCTCTCTGTGGTTGCAATATATACACAACATTAACCTCCCTTTAAATTAGCTAATAGTTCTAAATAAATAACACCTACCAACTAAAATCTCTCTAATTTCCCCCAAAACCCCTCTCCTCTACCAAAATTATCCCTAATCGACAAATGGAAGTCTCAAGTATCTATCAAGCTAGCCCCTTACCCCCAAATGTTCTCAATTTGGTGCCAAATAAACCTACTTATACACTCATAGTCCAAAGTTTCATGGTGCAATATTGGTTTCATCGAGCAGTGGTATGATATGTGTGTGTTTTGTAATTTTTATTTTTGTTTTTTACTTTTTATATATTGTATTATGATAACTATATATATTACTTCACACACATTACTTCATTATATATAATTATTACATTATATAACTTTATATATATTATATATAATTATTTTTGGTAAGCTAGTTGAAGTGCTATATTAATATTGTACATAAAAGATACATCCATCATCCCCACTATAGTTCGTCACTAAGGAAACCAGGTCTATAGTGGGTTTAAAAATACCATTGATATTCATAAAACCAAAAAAACTAGCGTTATGTCTATTCAAAGTTGTCATATGTCATTCTATATTTATTAGTAAAGTATAAACATTATAGTATGGACGAGTAGAGTATGAACATAACAACATGATAAAATACTCTCTAGACTAGTATGTTCAAAGTATATACTTCTCCAAAGATTCCTCCTAGCATAGACTATGCTCCTCGTGGGAAATGCTATTAAAAAAAAAAAAGTGGAGGGGTAATGCCTAGTTATTTGCATCATATTTTCAATCCATACAGATGACTAGGATATGCTCTTGCTGGCTCTAGTTCTCCTTCCCCATTACTTCCATGTCTCAGAGCATGTTGAGTGAAGCTTTATACTTTTTATCTAAAAATTTCAATTTTTCCATAATGGAATTTTTTTTTTGCATGTTTTGTTTTTCAACAACTTTATCCACTATGGATTTATTTTGCTAATAAAAACAATTTGTTTGAAGTACTTGGTGTTTCAATTGCGAGAGAAACCAATATTAGGTATCTAATTCTTTAGCTTAGATCAATGTCCTATGAAGGAATTGTGGCCCATTCTTCAAATAATTTTTGTGCTATTTTGATCCATGTGGATATCGGTGGCCACCCACCTTTTTCAACTGGCTCAAAACAATTTTCTGGCAATTTTGGTAATTTACTATTTTTAGCAGGTTTTAACTTTCGGGCCCATTTTGAGGCCCTAAACGATGTTTTTTGGGAAAACAGGTTTGCAATATAAAAGTTCCTTCACTATCGTGCCTAAAATGAATCTCCTCGATGATACCTTTCCAACGGGCTATCATACACCTAAAACAAAGATTGTATGAAAAAATTACGACCTCGAGAAGTTGATGTACTAACTTACCCAAACGGGGCCCACATCAATTTTGGCGCTTCATCTCCTAGGGTTAGGTTTTTGGATGTCTAGGATTTTTGGCATTTCTGCTTATTGTAAAAAGGCCTTCAGAGCCTCATTGTAATCATCTTCTTGCGAATGCGAGTAGCCGTCACATGTCTTCTTAGAGATAAGCTGCCACCATTATAGCGAGTCTTTCACTCTGTATTTTTACAGTCTCTGTACATTTATTTCATTAATAGAAATCATGTATTACTATGTATCTGTGTTTATGGTTGCATCTTTGATACATTTCTGTTATATTATTGAATATCTGCGATATCTCTGTGCATTTGTCTATTATATCTCCGCTCTCATTTCATGCTGAAAATAATCCGGATCATATTCTATCAACTTTAGTTTTATTATCGGCTGTAAGTCTTTTGTGATAATTCTTTGATGCATCCTTGGCCTCCATTTCAAAATTGGTAGGCCTTAAGGAGGAGTTAACCGTATCAGTGTGCTTACATTATCGAGGTCTACCTTGTCTAGCAAGCTCGAAATATTTTTTGTCAGCCATCTCCAATTTCCCTTTATCATACTTGTTATTCATGTTGGAAAAATAATGGTGCTCCATTCAGGCACTACTTACCAAGAACTCAGAGAACTAGAGAGAACTTAGAATCCTAGTGTCCCCCATTGAGGCTAATCCTTTAGACAGAGCTATAGAATGTTGAATTCCTCAATAAATAAGATCTCGCTCTCCTTAATCCTATAACAATGTTCCTTTGTTCTTTGTAAACCTTGAAGTTGTTGGATGAAGGAAACCCTAAATGTGCTAACCCTGACACAAACCTCAACCTATCATGCTCACAGACAAAGTCCCAACTAGAAAGTAAGGTCCATGGAAAAACAAACTCAACCAAAAGAACAATTGTCAACAAACTAAACCATGGAGACCAAAAGAACACCTCTCATGTTGAGCTCCCATTGTAATCATGGTTAAAACAAATTGATCTTTCCCTCTTTCACGTAGAGCCGTGATGATCATAGAAGGGTGAGTAAATGTTGGTTTGATTGAAGGACTGAGGGAGTAGGTTGAGGTTAGCCCCATCATCTTTCTCCCCCATCTCGCATGTGTTGTAATAATGTCGAGTGTAGTCCACCCACCAGCTAGAGGGATAAGTTTGAAGCCTCCCATTTTTTGACATCCCTTACACCTCATGCAAGTTATATAATAAAATATAATATAATATATGAAATGAAATGATAGCTTGAGTGGGTCTAATGGTTAGGAACATGCTTTTCCTCCTAGGAGGTCATAAGCTCAAATTCAGAGGGGGTAGGGTATGTACGCCTCCATAAACTTTAGCAGTCAAATCGCTAAGTGCAACTAGTTATTCTCACTTCTTAATGCTACATTAACTAATTTACTTGAAAACTATTGTTAACTATAACCTTTACTAGATAACACTAATGTTATGTGACACATGCTTTTACTATTTTACTATTTTCCTTAAAAAAAAAA
>ML779144.1:1298544-1309528 GCA_009831015.1 Picea engelmannii | reverse complement strand
GATCATCGTCACAAACTTGCTTGTGAGCATCGTTGTAACTTATCTCCATTGGATTAGCATTATTCAACTGATTACATAGCAGTACAATTGAATTTCAAGGCCGACATGGGAAGCAGCAGCAGGATACTCCTAATTGGCGCAACAGGTTACATTGGTCGCCTTGTTACCAAGGCTAGCCTTGATCTCGACCATCCCACCTTCCTTCTGGTCAGAGAGTCCACGACTTCTTCTAATTATGAGAAAGCCCAGCTTCTGGGTTCCTTCAAGGCCTCTCGGTGCTAATATAGTCCATGTAAGTTCAATTCTCGGTGCTAATATAGTCCATGTAAKTTCAATTCTAGGTGCTTTCAATATAGTACATGTTTTCTTTATGGACCACTGGGGTGAAAATATTGTTATACTTTTATAGCTATATCCTTGTTAATTAGCTAACCAGTGCCTGTTAACTGGTTGTTTCATGGCTTGTTTACAAGCCACGCTTGTTCAGTGAATAAGTGAATAATTTGGTACAGTGCTGAGCTCCATCTTTGGTGTCAAACCCCGATAAAATGCTTGGTTTTGTTTTATTAATAGTCAAGAGTCTTTAGCTTTGGTTGCGTGAGAATTATTAATGTCATCAATTATAATTCATTTTTGTCTTATTACAAGATAATGCCTTTTTCAATAGTGAAGAGTGTCCCATTTTGATAATGCATTTTTCATTTTCAAATTTTGTGTGTTTTATTACAAAATAAATTTATGAAATGGATAATAACATAACACATGATAACCAAATATCTAGATTTTCTAGTGTTATGTATTATGAATCTTATCTCCAACTCTTAGAATATATGGTTATAATAGTTGAATTTTCATTTTTTAATTGTTTTTATAAAACTAATAATAGTTTTATAAATTATAAACCATTTTTCACTCTAAATTTTTGAATAACTTTGTAAAAAAATAAATATCTTTATGGAATGAATAATAAATGATAACCAAAATGTTTACATGAAATATAGTGTGTATTACTAGCCAAATGATATCTTTTGCATGCAATAAGTATGCAAAATAAATATCTTATATGGAATGGATATTGAACAACTCATATGACAACCAAAATGTTACTATGAAAGACAATCTACATACTTGACCAATGCAAAGCATGAATCTCATCCTTAACATTTTAAATATGAAAACCAAAATGTTATTATGAAAGACCATCTACATACTTGACCAATGCAAAGCATGAATCTCATCCTTAACTTTTTAAATATGATTGGGAAAAGTTGAATTTCCATTATTGATTAGCATTTTGGAACAAATAATAACAAAGTATGTGATCATGATTAGAACAATATGCATATACATTTCAACATACTACAACTAAGAATTGGAAACACTGAGTGACTATTGAAATCTCTTACTTGGATACTCAGTTATCTTGTTATCTAGTGATTTCCTTCTTGTAAATCAAATTAGGAGCTCACTAAACTATATACACTTGCTGAAATATTCAACTCAAATAAAGATAGCGGAAGCAATATTGAAAACCAAAAATAGCAACCAAAATACACAAAGATATTATGCCCATCAACTAAGCCTATCATTCAAATAACTTCAAAGCTTACTAGGGCTCTCGTACCTGGGAAAATGGTCCATAGAGAAATACAAAAAACTATAAACATTTCCTTAAAACCCTAGCAACTCCTGATCTATTGTACAACATCAATATTTCATGTTTCTCGAGATGTATGTGCCTTTGTATATATGCGTCTGTTTTCACTGAAAACCGTGTACACGCACTCAAAGACTATACGACAACTCCATACAACACAATCATGTTGCTATGAATCCAATTTGTTGAAACTCACTTGTGACTACCTATGTTCAGTCTTCTCCTTGGTATGATCTCTAGATGGAAGTCCTCCTCCACCTATCGAAGGTCTCCTTGAATCACAATGCTTCGTGATATAAGCAAAAGTCTTTCTTTGCTCTATATCAATGTATCAAGTTTATCAAGTGTCAAGTGTCTTCCTCCTTCACCCTAACCTTGATTTTATAATATTGAGTTATGACCTAACCCTAATTTCCAAATTGATTGAGAGTTAAGATTACTTCTCACCTCACTTGAGATCAATGGCTATTATTTAATTCACTAATTCTAATTACAACTATTCTTTAAATAAAACCCAACTCACTAATAAAAACACTTTACTTTAATAATTCTTTTAATTAAAGAAAAGTCTCAAGGTAGAAGGCTTTGGATGACTTCCACAGGTCTGTAGACTTAGAACTTTCTGGAAATACCTTTCCGATGCTACAAACATCAACACTTCCTCTTAGCGATGAAGGTATTCTACACCACTCCAAGTTTGTCTATGAAGAATACAAACCTCCATTTAACCAAGGGTTTTGTCAGAATATTTGCAACCTGCTCACATATGGAAATATACAAAATCTTCACTCCTCCCTTTCGGATCCTATCTTGTATGAAGTGATATATGATTTCAATATGCTTGGACCTATCACGAAATATTGGATTCTTTGAGAATTTGATACAACTCTGATTATCGCAGAATATCTCTATAGACTTCAACTCCTATTCAAATAAACCTATAAGCAATTTGTGAATCCAAATGGCTTCACAACTAGCCATACTCATAACCATGTACTCTACCTCTACTAAATTAAGTGCTACAAAAGTATGCTTCCTACTGAACCAACTAATCACTCCTGATCCCAAGTTGAAGCAACGCCCCGAGGCGTTCTTTCTGTCTACTACACTCTGTTCCCAATTTTAGTCTGAATATCCTTGCAGCCTCACTCCATCTCCTCCAATATGCCTCAATCCATACTCCATTGTACCTCTCAAGTATCTTAGAGCATGCTTTGTTGTTATCCAATGCACCTTCCTTGGGTCCACCATGAATTGACTCAAGGTGTTTAGAACAAAACTTATATTTGTCCTGGAATTGACCAAATACATCAAATACCCTATCAACTTCCTATATATCATGGGATCCACCAATTTTGAATCCGAAGTGACAACCTTCTTCATATTGATTACCATATGTGTAGCCATTGATCTACAATAATTCATCCCAAATCTCATTAATTTATCTACTCCATACTTCCCTTGACCATAGAAGATCTCTCTCGATACCTGCATACCTCTAACCCCAAAAAATAATGCATCAAACCAATGTCCTTCATCTTTAACTTTGTAGCTAAATCTACTTTGCACCCTGCAATAAGCTCCTTTGCACATATGAGAAAAAAAATCATGTATGTACAAAACCAAAATGAGTGGATCAAGCCCAACAAGTATGAAGTACAAGTTAGGATCCTCCTCACTCTTGGTAAATCCCATTATCTGCAAGTATCCGTCTATCCTGGAATACCATGCCCTGGGTGTTCCTTTGAATCCATACAAGGATTTATTAAGCCTACACACATGATACTCCCTCCCATGTATCTCAAATCCCTGAGGTTTCTCTATGTATACTTCCTCCTCAATGATCCTGTTGAGGAAAGTTGTCTTCAAATTCATCTGATGAATCCTCCACCTCATAACTGAATCATAAAAATAACAGCTCAAATAGAATTATATATAGAGATTGGAGAAAATGTCTCATCATAGTCCACTCCCTCTTTATGGGGGAACCCTCTCGCCACAAACCTCTCATTGAACTTCTCGATGCTACCATTTTCAAAATGATTGAACTTGTAGAGCCATCCAAAATTCACAAATGACTTCCCCTTTTTCCTTGACACATAATTCCTCATGATAGAGGTATGATCCTCTACCATGGAATCTCACCAAACCTATTGATCTACTGCTTCCTCAAAACTAGAAGGCTCAACATCAATGATGCTACTCATAAGCACCATATAGTTCAGAAACTTCCTTAGAGGCCTACACTCTCTAACTGCACTCCTAGGAGTCTCACTAGCATCCCTCAATGTCTATAATAGACATTTGTGTCTCCTGACATAACTGGAAATGGACAAATCCTTCTCCCCACCAGATGTCTGACATGTTACTGATTTTTGGGGCCTATTGTTCCTCATCCTCTATCACTATTGATTACTCCTAAGATCTCCTAGACACCAAGTTCTCCTTGAACGTAACATCTCTGCTCACAACTATCTTCCTCTGTGCTGGTATGAATACCCTGTAAGCCCTTGAGGTCTCTATATACCCCAAAAATATACCCTTCTATCCCGAAGGCTCCAACTTCATCCTCCTCTCTATAGAAACATGGATGTAGATTGGACAACCAAAGATCCCCAAATCTCCTATTTCTAGATTCACTCTTGAGAATGCCTCCTCTGGAATCTTGTCCCCCAATATCCTGTGAGGACTCCTATTCTACACATATATATTATGTTACACACCTCTACCCAAAGGAACATAGGAAACTCCTGGTCATGTATCATAGCCATGGAGAAACTAATGATGGACCGATTCTTTCTCTCTACAACCCCATTTCACTGAGGGTTGTATGAGACTGTCAACTCCCTCTTGATCCTTTCCACCTTGCAAAAATCTTTGAATTCATTGGAGGTGTACTCTTCCCCATTATCCGAACTCAATACCTTGATCTTCTTTCTTGTCAGGTTCTCCACCTAATCCCTGAACTCCTAAAATCAACTGAAGACCTCATCCTTGGTATTCATAAASAAGATCCATGTTTTCCTGGAAAATTCATCAATAAACATCATAGTATGAGGCTCCCTACACTAATTCTACTGACATCGTCCCACTCACATCTGAATGTATAAGATCCAATATCCCCTTGGAACTACTCTCGTTGCTTGGAAAAGAAACCTTGGCATTCTTTCCAAGTGAACACCCTTTAGACACTTCTTGTTGCTCAATATTGAACTATGGAAGACATGTAACAACCCCCCTCATAATCGACAATGCCCTATAGTGTAGTTGTCCCAACCTCCTATGCCATTTTTCACATACGCTATCACTGTCATGTACCAAGGCCCGAATAAGATTTCCTTGCAACCTGTATAAAGTTCCCTCTCTAACCCCAACGACCACTGCTATGTCTGGGATATATTTCTTGAGACGTATGAGCACTTTCCCTCTCTGAAAAGTAACGGAAAAACCCATGTCCTACATAGATGAGATTGAGAGAAAATTCTTCTTCGGTTTATTGGACAATTGGTTTGGATAGTTGGTTTTCATTGATGTCAACCCTTGGATAGTGATATTAGATATTGATGTCAACCCTTGGAGAGGTCCAGAGATGTGGAGAAGATTGTTGGACAATTTATTTTCATTTGTTCGATCGATATTGATGGTGCGTGAGTTGGGTGCATCTAAATAATCCTATATGACGCCACAAAAAGTGTGGTTTTGGTACCTGAAGTTGAATATGGAATATGGACATGAAGGACGGTGTAAATGTAGGAAATACCCTCATAGATTGATAATGATCATCATGTTGTTTTTGGTCATATGTGGAACACCACATGGTTCCTCACGGTTAGGGAGATATTGCCTTTTAAAGTCCGAAGCCCCAAAGAGTGGTCAAAAAGCCCCTAGCCATTGATCTACAATAATTCATCCCAAATCTCATTAATTTATCTACTCCATACTTCCCTTGACCATAGAAGATCTCTCTCGATACCTGCATACCTCTAACCCCAAAAAATAATGCATCAAATGAATGTCCTTCATCTTTAACTTTGTAGCTAAATCTACTTTGTACCCTGCAATAAGCTCCTTTGCACATATGAGAAAAAAAATCATCTATGTACAAAACCAAAATGAGTGGATCAAGCCCAACAAGTATGAAGTACAAGTTAGGATCTGCCTCACTCTTGGTAAATCCCATTATCTGCAAGTATCCGTCAATCCTGGAATACCATGCCCTGGGTGCCCGTTTGAATCCATACAAGGATTTATTAAGCCTACACACATGATACTCCCTCCCATATATCTCAAATCCCTGAGGTTTCTCTATGTATACTTCCTCCTCAATGATCCCGTTGAGGAAAGTTGTCTTCAAATTCATCTGATGAATCCTCCACCTCATCACTGAATCATAAAAATAACAGCTCAAATAGAATTATATATAGAGATTGGAGAAAATGTCTCATCATAGTCCACTCCCTCTTTATGGGGGAACCCTCTCGCCACAAACCTCGCATTGAACTTCTCGATGCTACCATTTTCAAAATGATTGAACTTGTAGAGCCATCCAAAATTCACAAATGACTTCCCCTTTTTCCTTGACACATCATTCCTCATGATAGAGGTATGATCCTCTACCATGGCATCTCGCCAAACCTATTGATCTTATGCTTCCTCAAAACTAGAAGGCTCAACATCAATGATGCTACTCATAAGCACCATATAGTTCAGAAACTTCCTCAGAGGCCTACACTCTCTAACTGCACTCCTAGGAGTCTCACTAGCATCCCTCAATGTCTATAATAGACATTTGTGTCTCCTGACATAACTGGAAATGGACAAAAACTCCTCCCCACCAGATGTCTGACTTGTTACTGATTTTTGGGGCCTATTGTTCCTCATCCTCTATCACTATTGATTACTCCTAAGATCTCCTAGACACCAAGTTCTCCTTGAACTTAACATCTTTGCTCACAACTATCTTCCTCTGTGCTGGTATGAATACCCTGTAAGCCCTTGAGGTCTCTATATACCCCAAAAATATACCCTTCTATCCTGAAGGCTCCAACTTCATCCTCCTCTCTATAGAAACATGGATGTAGGTTGGACAACCAAAGATCCACAAATCTCCTATTTCTATCTTCACTCTTGAGAATGCCTCCTCTGGAATCTTGTCCCCCAATATCCTGTGAGGACTCCTATTCTACACATATATATTATGTTACACACCTCTACCCAAAGGAACATAGGAAACTCCTGGTCATGCTTCATAGCCATGGAGAAACTAATGATGGACCGATTCTTTCTCTCTACAACCCCATTTCACTGAGGGTTGTATGAGACTGTCAACTCCCTCTTGATCCTTTCCACCTTGCAAAAAACTTTGAATTCATTGGAGGTGTACTCTTCCCCATTATCCGAACTCAATACCTTGATCTTCTTTCTTGTCAGGTTCTCCACCTAATCCCTGAACTCCTAAAATCAACTGAAGACCTCATCCTTGGTATTCATAAAGAAGATCCATGTTTTCCTGGAAAATTCATCAATAAACATCATAGTATGAGGCTCCCTACACTAATTCTACTGACATCGTCCCACTCACATCTGAATGTATAAAATCCAATATCCCCTTGGAACTACTCTCGTTGCTTGGAAAAGAAACCTTGGCATTATTTCCAAGTGAACACCCTTTAGACACTTCTTGTTGCTCAATATTGAACTATGGAAGACATTTAACAACCCCCCTCATAATCGACAATGCCCTATAGTGTAGTTGTCCCAACCTCCTATGCCATTTTTCACATACTCTATCACTGTCATGTACCAAGGCCCGAATAAGATTTCCTTGCAACCTGTATAAAGTTCCCTCTCTAACCCCAACGACCACTGCTATGTCTGGGATATATTTCTTGAGACGTATGAGCACTTTCCCTCTCTAAAAAGTAACGGAAAAACCCATGTCCTACATAGCTGAGATTGAGAGAAAATTCTTCTTCGGTTTATTGGACAATTGGTTTGGATAGTTGGTTTTCATTGATGTCAACCCTTGGATAGTGATATTAGATATTGATGTCAATCCTTGGAGAGGTCTAGAGATGTGGACAATATTGTTGGACAATTGTTTTTCATTTGTTCGATTGATATTGATGGTGCGTGAGTTGGGTGCATCTGAATAATCCTATATGACACCACAACAAGTGTGGTTTTGGTACCTGAAGTTGAATATGGAATATGGACATGAAGGACGATGTAAATGTAGGAAATACCCTCATAGATTGATAATGATCATCATGTTGTTTTCGGTCATATGTGGAACACCACATGGTTCCTCACGGTTAGGGAGATATGGCCTTTTAAAGTTGGAAGCCCCAAAGAGTGGTCAAGAAGCCCCTAGTTGGTTACAGGTCTTGGTGAAAGGGTAAAGTGGTTGTAACAAGCAACCCCTAAAATAAGGAAATAGGTTACTATGAAAAAGTGTATAAACACCTCAAGGAGTCTCACATAAACACTTACATTGAATATCTATCGTGTGAATGTTATGGTTTATCTCTTTATTGGAAAATCTAAGGTTGAATATGATGTATCAAGTCTGAGGCAGTGAATGTGCAAAAGTTTCGGAGTTGCATAAAACTATCAACCCTAGTTTTCTGAGGTTATACATGGGCTACAAAATTATAGGTCGCGTACATACATGGGCTGAAGAAGGACATGTCACACACATCAACAGGATGAAGAAATATAGGGCACACACATCTGCGGGCCATAGGCATAGAGAAGTGTGGACATCGGCAAGACATAGTGGAAGAAAGCACATATACATGCGGTCAGTAGAAGAGCAAGTCACGTATATGTAAAAGGGATTGTGAAAGGTTGTGAAGGGATGTTGGTACTAGGTTTTTGAGGACTATGGAAGAGTTACAGGTCAATTTACAGTACAACAAGTCAGCTACAGGATCAGAGGTAAGTTTTAATGGTTATGGTTATGATGTTATGGTACATGCATGGTGATGATAGTATATGATATGGTACATCTTGGTGATGTTATGGTACATTGATTAGAAGCATTATTAGCTATCTTGGTATATGGTTTGGTTACATGTTATGGTGCTTACTTGAGGCTTGGTATATTGTGTTATGAGGTTGCATCTTGGTAATATTGAAGAGCATGCTTGAGGAATATGTTTGAGTTTTTTGGTATATGACATGAGGCACATCATTGGATGCATGGTACATGCTGGTTGTGGTATACTTGTTGGGATACATTGTTGGTGAAATTCTTGGTTTATTGGTATATGGCATGATATGGTATATGATTGGTACATAGTATGGTGTTGATGCACATGGTTGGTATGCATGGTTGATGCACAGTTTGAAATAGTTGTGGTTCATGGTTGATGCATGATTTGGTACAGGTGTTGGTGCATGGATGATGCACTTGTTGTGGTACAGGTTGATGTATGGTACTAATTTGGTACACGGTATGGTACATGCATATATCTTGTGATGGTATGTTGATGATCTTGGTACATGATTGGTAGAGGCATGTGTTGGTGATTTTGGGTATCTAGTTGAGAGGTGTTCTTGGTATATGATCCATGTGAGAGGATCTGGTTGGATAGGTTGATCAATGACAGGTTGGATACAATGACATGTTACAGGTTGATGTGATAGAGACAGTGATAGTGATAATGACAATGATAGTGATAGTGGAAGTGATTGTTGTAGTGACAGTTGGCCTACACTTGTATTTCAGGGTGGCAGGACAAGACAATGAAAGGGGTTTGTATCCTTCTTCTAGTTGGTGGAGGAGAATTAGTGAGTTGGAGCTTCCTTCAGGTTGGAGCCTGAGAATCAGGGGGTTGTAGCCAGAGATTTTAGGGAGTTGTAGTTTCCTTCAAGTTGGAGCTTGAGAATATGGGGTTGTATCCTTCTTCAAGTTGCACCTGGAGAATTTGGAAGTTGGTTCTTCCTATGAATGAATTCTTGATATATATAAGAAATCATTATGTGCTTTTCTCCCATTTGTGTTTCCACATAAATACTGGTGTACTGTGTATTTGATGTGATGTTGCTAATGTCATGTTACTTATGATTATATGCTCAATATATATTATATGCAATCATAGATTATATATTAATGATAAACTGTTGAACATTGTTGATAAAGTAAAAGAATATATATTGTGGTTAAAAGTGGTATAAAGTGCTCATACTAATTCACCCCCCCCCCTCTCAGTAATCCAACAATTGGTATTAGAGAGGTTTCCTTCAAGGAAACAATTTAAACACTAGAAGGTAGATCATGGAATATAGTATGAATGGAGTACCAATTTTCAATGGTCAGAATGGTCTAGACTATGAGTCATGAAGCAGAAGAACGGAAATGTTTTTGTAGGAAGATGGATATGGTATTTGGTATTCAGTTTTTATAGGATATAATGGTTCAAAGAAATAAAAAACTGCAGCCAATAAGGATTTAATGAAGAACAACAAAATAACAATGGATTTCATCATGGAAGGATTACCTGATTTAGTAAAAGACAAAGTCGAAAAATGTTCATCAACTAAAGAACTCTAGGATAAGCTACATAATCTCTATTTCCCCCCCATCACAAAGCCAAATAATGCTAAAGAATATACATGTACAGGACAAGAATAAATATGCTCATCATGTCAGACAAATTCAAAAGAAGAAGATTATGAAGAAGGCACGATAGATCTTGAAGAAAAACTAGTCATTGTTTTAGATGAACTAAAGAAAGGAAGAGAAGAAAGTAAATCACTCGAGAAAGAATTGATCAGGATAAATAAAGGTGTTCAAAGTTATGAAGAATCCCAAGAGGTTATCATGAACCTAAAATCTCAGCTAGAAGAAGATAGAAAGATTGAAAAAGCATACAAAGGTCATATGGAAGAAATGCAGTGTTTAGAAGCCGAGATAGAAGCACTAAGAAAGGAAGTAATGGAAGAGAAGTAGTGTTTGGAAGTCGAAAGAAAGAAAGAGAAAAGATTAAATATTTTGACAGATCATCTTAAGGAAAGAACTGAGGACTTAGATCAACTTGAAGTAGAATTTGGTCAAGAAGAAAGAATCCTTGAAAAGAAAATCACCTCCTTGAAGATCCAACTTGAAGAAGAAAAAAAACAGAAGAAGTCATGAAGAGTCAAATGATAAGGAAAGAAGAAGAGGTTGAGAAGATTGAAGAAGAAGTTGTCACATTGAGAGCCAAAATTGTCAAGATTAGCAAGAAATTTGAAGAGACAGAAACGTCCACATCATCTATAGAGAATGTTGAAGAGAAGCACTCCAGGTTTCCATAAAAGAAGAATGAGGAAAATAGTAAGAGT
>ML779144.1:1285386-1297218 GCA_009831015.1 Picea engelmannii | reverse complement strand
GACTCATAAAAAACAATACTTTGAAAAGTAAAAGATTCCTCTTCACTAAAGGTCTCATTTGCAATGACTTCCAATAAAGAATTTTATTGAGAAAATATTTCCCTCAATTATCTACCTTTAGCTCCATGTCCTCCATAGAAAATATTTGGATGTTCTTTTCTATAAGATTATCCTCTTCCTCTTGCACTAAATTCGTCATTTTCTTTCTCACATGGAGCTTATGTGAACTCTCAATTTTCCTTGGGGGAGGCTTCTTCTCTACCCCTCCACTTGAACTACTGTTGACAACCTTTCTAACTGGGTGAGCTGTTGGAGCATTTCTCCGAGATGTGGTATTTTTGGGAGTAGCAACTGGAGACTGGGCGCTCCTTTCACTGGGACCTTTTCCCTTTTGCTGATAAAAATCATTAGTACTAAGTAATGTTTCTAGGTCACCAACATCGTGTATAGGAGTACTTTGGTTGTTACCTTCTTCTTCTTCATTAAAGATAGTCTGGATGAACGAGTTACTAAATCCCACCGAAAGCATATCTTCTACAAATATTTTGTTAGGATCAAATCCCTTTATCTTTTCAGCATACTTTAAATTCACATTGTTGAAATGATTTGCAAACTCATCAATTTTATTTATGTTTATGAACATAAAATCTCCAATCTTCCAAGGCAGGGGAATAAATTGCTTTTTCCTTTTTTTTATGGAAAAATGTAGCCATAAGTTATACTGCCTTGCCACCTATGTAATGAATAATTTTTCAGATACATGATACAGGAGAAAAGAAGGATTTTGTTTGGAACATAATATCCTAATGAAACTGTGATTCTCCATTTCTTTTATCGTTCCTTTTTTCTCTAAGAATATGTTAGCTTAGTGAGATATCCTTGGAGTATTTTCATCCAACAACTGCCTTTTGCAGAATGAGACAAAATCATTATAAAATTCATAAAAATACAAAGGGGTCTTATGTCTCCATAGTGCCTGATACCAAAAGGTAACTAGATCTATTTCACGATTCACCCTCTTACTTATGGTCAAGTTTAGAAATTGGAAACAATAAAGAACTTTTTTTCCTTTTTAGATAGGAATCCATAAAGAACTTTTTTTCCTTTTTATGGTGTGATAACTAGGACGAGATTTCGATAGAAACCAATTTTCCCCAGTCAAAGATGGCCTGTTCTTTCACTGTAAAATACAAAATATATAAAATCATGAGAGAAATAGTAGTAGTACTTTCCTGACCTATCAACCTGGTAAACAACCACGCAATTTCTCGATAGGGGTTTTTGAAAGACTCAACCTGGATCTTGGTTATGTCTTCTAGAATAGATGCATGATTCTCCAAATATTTAGGAAGGAGGTCAAGCCCATTGTTATGTTTCTTCAAAAAATCTATACAGTCTTTTCCTTTGAAGGTAAGCGTCGGCTCTAAGAGATTCAACATTTTGCGAAAAACTTGCGGTGAGAGGGAAATTAGAGAACGATCTTGGAGTTGTATAATTCTCTGGCTTGGCACGTACTTCTTGGCACACCATGAAACATGTTCTTTACAATAAAAAACCTCAGGAACACACCCAACACGAGTGATTCCAGATGCCCAAATTACGTCTTTCTGTGCAGGAGGAGAGGAATAATATGAATATGCCCTGAACCATTGAAAGTTCTGGTCTCCACGGCCAAAGATATTTAAGGTATCACCACAAAATTGATGTATAGATGATGTTGCCATAGGTTGACGAGAGTATTTCTTCAGCTAGATAATGACTTCAAATAAATCTTTTCAAAGAGATGACGATAATATAATCTCTTGGCAAATGGAGAATTAATGTAATTTAATAAGAATTCCTCGAGCCTTTCACAATTAATGATGATCTTTTCGGAGCCTATACATTAGTTGTTAGCATTAAACAACACTTAATACATATTTAGAAAATCAAGAGAATGGCAGGGAGGGATGAGAGCAAGTTTGAATATGGAGTTTTTCATGAACTCGCCAGCTTAGGAACTCGTGAACTTGTAGTTATGGACTTGCATGCAGAAGGAATAAAATACTTAGGGGCTCAACACCCATGAGAAATCTGATGGTAAAAATGTAGATCATAGAACTTTGGCGGCAAATTGGAGATCACAAAACTTGGAGGATGAGGGCTCGAACCCGCAAAGTTGAAAAAAAAGGTTAAGTGTAGTGTAGCAACGGACTTATAATATGGGAAAGTGGATGAAGATGAAGGTTCGTCGATCCACCAACCCACGAACCTATAATCACTGGAAAAATTACTAAGTATCGTAGCTAGAAAGGAAGAGAAGAAGGGATAAAAGAAAGAAGGAAACAAGGAAAGATGTAAAAGAGGAAAAAGAAAAAAAAAAAAAAAAAAAGAAGTTGGAAAAATAAAGCAGGGAAGGAAAAACCAGAAACAAGAAATGATCTCAACATACCCTTATTCCAAAAAACCCACATCTCTTAAATTAATCATTGTCAAATATATGATCATTACCAAGTATGATTAAAGTTGTGATTAATTAAATTCATTTATCTTTATTTATTAATAAACATCTTAAGTAAATCATAATACAAACAATCTAATTATATACTTGCATTTCATAAACCTATAAACTCCCATTTAATAATTTAATATAACAGAATTTATGCATATAAGCCGTCTGACAATTTAATTCATCCTTATTAAGTCCATCGGCGTGAATATCATCCATTGGAATAGCATGTTCGTGTATAATTGTGTCTTTCGTCGTCTTTTGTTTGGCATATACTTAATTCATATAATTATTTAGTCAAGTTATTAAAAAGTGAATCATAAATATTAAAATATTTTTAAATATCAAAATGCTCTTATGGAGAGTAAAAAGGAAAAAATACACGGTGGAAATATATAAACTTTTATATATAAGGGCAATAAGGGTTACATGGGAAATAAGGGTTACATAAGTTTCAATAAAAAAAATTGTTTAAGCCAAGTAAATATAAAAATTAAAGGGAAGTGAATTCTAAGAATCACAAACATTTTCATATATTTATTTAATATTCTAAGAATTTTTACACAAGTTTCAAATTTTTTTGTTTAAGCCAAGTAAATATAAAAGTTAAAGGATATAAAAGTTAAAGGTAGTGAATTCGAAGAATCACAAACATTTTCATATATTTATCTAATATTCTAAGAATTTGTATAGTAATCATGGTGATATGGATGGAAATATTTATGAAGTTAGGTAAATGAGTTGAAATAGACTAACTTTGAATCAAACAAAGCATTTATTTTGTTTTTTTATTTTATTTTATTTGAATTTTCATATGAAACAATTGTGTTATCGTTTTTATTTATTTAGAATTTATTCATGTTTACATTTTTTTACTTTTGAGTAGATAATTTTTTTATTCACATTTGAGTTGCCTTGTGTTTCCTTACTTATTTTTATTAAAAGATTTTTCTTCTTAGATTCTCCTGCTTGCTATTTTTAGGATTCAACTTTAGATGTAGTAATTTTTAACATTTTTTTATATGATCATCAAAAATGCAATAGTTATTAAGGTCCTTGTATATATGTATAGTGGTAGTAATTTTTTTATTTTTTCATTTTCCTTTCCTTTTATCATCTTTATTGGAAGCTCCATATTAGTTTGCCTGCTTTGAATTATGGCTTCCTCCTCTTCTTGTCAAATTCAATGTATCAAGCTTATACATGGGCATCATCAATCATGTTGGCTTAAATAACATAACTTACTTTATTATGTATTTGTGAAGATAACCAAGGTATTTGACGACTACATCTAGGTCTCGAGGATTTATTCCCAACTAGATGTCTTTCTTTTGGAACTTTGTAGTGTGTTATTGTACACTATATCCTTGTCTATGTTGGTAATAGTGCCATTGAATCTTCTAGTCCTCTTCATATGTCATGGGGCAAAACTAGGACTTGACAAGGTCTTTGAATGCCTTCCACTTAGTTACTAGTGAGTCTTCCCCAAGAGTAAGGATCTTAGTGTATCTCTCCCATCAAGTCTATGCATGTCCTTTTAGATTTAGTATAGAAAAAGTTATTTTATGTGCTTCTCATACATTAAGCACACTAGAATAGACTTTTAATTCTTACAACAATTGATTCAATTTAAGTGCATCTACCTCACCTTCATAGGGATTGATATTGACCTTTGCTTCCATCTTAAATAGGTACTAAGAAGATTGGTTACTAGAATCACCTTTTTCAAAGTTCTTCCTTCTCTTCCTTCAACTGCTCATGATTTTTTGGTTTCTCATGAGATCCTAGCTTCTTTGAAAAGTGGTTGATATTTTTCTCCAGAGTGGCCATGAATGATGTCATGCTCCTAGAAATACCAACTACATGAGCTTCCAACATTGTGAATATCCTTTCATCCTAATCAATGAGTCTTTCCCAATGCTCTTAGTCCATTTCTATGGATTTCAGTTGCTCCTCAATCCTTCTTATGTTGATCTCAAGATCAACAAGATACAACTCTCCCACAAATTTGGATTTCCCTATTCAAGTAACTATATATTGCCCCTCACACCAACAAACACTCGAATAAACTTTTTTTGATATCAATATGATCTATAAAGAACCTTGGGTATTCCAATGGTCAACTCAACAAAATAGATCTAAACTTAAAAAGACTACAATGATCATATGCTCCATTATGCAACTATCCTTTTGTATTTTTTTAAATCTTAGAATAAATAATAACATACCATTTGGATTATTTAACTACTCTAACATATCAAATATACTACAATATCAAGACAGACACAAAGGAACACAAATACTTACCTTAGAAGCCCATATGGAAAAACCAACATTTAATGAATAATTGTGCCTCTATCTTCGTCTTCATTAAATATACAATGATAGATGCATTATGGTCTTCAATAATCCTTTGCAATATTACATTGTCTCTATGTGCTATTAGCATCTCCTCCACTCCCACTCACACTATGGAATAGCAATACACCCTCTTCTCTCCCTTTTCTAGGTTTTTGATAGCCAAAATCAAGATTTTGGTTAGATTTAGGGTTTCAAAACTTTCTTAGTAGTTCCATGATGTTTTTATAAATCTCTAGTGGATTTATACATGCTATAACTCATCTATTCGAATTATGATGAGTTGACATGATTTCCACTTGGAAACTTGAGGAATATTTGGATTGTTATCTTATGAGGACTTGAAATTTCTCATACAAACTCTATTTTAGGGGCACAATATCTCATTGGAAATATCATGATGAGAAAAAAAAAAATTCAAGGCTTGAGCAAGCTTATGGCAACCATGAGCCATCATTGGGTGGCCAAAAAACATTATTCAGGCCCTCCAAACAAGTCAAAAGTTGATGTATTGAAATTTGAAAAAATCAAGATCATCGCTAAGATGCTCAAATCCTAATCTCCCCAATCTAAAGAATAAATACATTCATATAATAGTTGTGTAGATCCATTTTCGATTAACTCATCTAATCATTTATGAACTAGAGAAATACTTATGATCTTGAATAAGGCAACAATGAATGGGAGGTTAGTTGATTTGTAAGTGACAATAAATTGAGGTGGAGAATCCCAAGGAGAAACACTTTCCTTTAAATGTTCGACACTATTCCAACAATTACATGACACAAACCTCTGTCACATGGCAAGTCTAGTTTGTAGTGTGTTCCCTAATATGTTAACTTGTGTAACTTAATAATGAATTTACTTCTAACATTTGAGATTTAAAAAAAATGGCTATAACATTTGTACTTCTCTTTGATAGAAGTTGTTGAAACAAACACTACTTGACCAACATCCTAAATGTGATATAGCCACCAAATGCCACAAGATATTTTAAAATATGAAATGTTTAAAGTTTGAAAATATAAAATAATTAACTTTAAAATGGAAATGTAGAATGTTTTTTTTTTTTTTTTTGTTGAAATTAAAACAACTTATAAATAAAATAAATCCAAAATATTTTAATGTTCACATTTTATAATAACTTTTAAAAACTATGTAATTCTCTAAAACATTAGTATTCATTGTTACAAAATTTCACAACAAAGAGGACAACTAAAAATATTTATATAATTTCATTTTCTCAAATTTTTATGTAGTTAAGGGGTCAAATTAATCACCCCTACCATCCTCGATATAAAACCTTACACTACACACATGATTTTAAAAATTAGTGATAAGGGTGTATATAAAACCTTATTATTATTATATATATATATATAAACCAATTTAAGTTTTTAATTTAGTTAAATGTTAAATTGATGTATTTAAGACTCTCTTGTTTATAAGGTAAAAGATATGGAGAAGTGAATTTATTATAAATATAAAAATTTAGTTTCAAGTATATATATTTTTTTAAAGGTGCATCTCAAATGTTTCATTTTGGGTGAATTTTTTTTATTTGTGTAAATAGAATATGGAAAAAACTTATTATAATTCAGTTGCAATAGGTAGTGAGGACAATTATTACTGGTTACTATTTGTAAAAGTTGTTATTTTCAATGAGGTTTTTTTTTGTGTAAATAGAAGGTGGAAAAACCTATCATAACTCAGCTGCTATAGGTAGTGAGAACAGTGGTTACTAGTTACTATTTGTAAATGTTAACTAAACTGACTTATGACTCTTATTCAAAAAAAACCACACCACCTAAACTAATCCTTTGTAAAAGAGGTAAATAATTGATTATCAGATATTAACAACTAACCTATTTCCTCAAGCACAAGGTGTCCTAATATTTTTAAATAACTCACAATTAAAATTACATAAAATCCATGGCAGTATCCTTAATGATTAAACGATTCTGAAACGATTAATAGGGTTACACTTGCGAGAGGCTAAGCATGCATATGTTTTTGCGCTGTCTTCCTTCGATGGAAGCTCTGTTGGTGCACTTTATTGGTAGGCAGTCTCCATCTAATTTTTTCTGGTTATAGATAATCCAACACAAGCAAATAGAATTGAATCCCTGGTGAGATATAGAAATTATGAGACGAGGTGTAATAATTCACACATGGCCTTCCATAATCACATCCATTGTGCCAACATTTAATTTCTCGACCTGCTTTTTCTCATCTTCCACATCAACCAGTGCATTGTCATCCTGTTTCGTTTCAGAAAGTTCACCAGATGCAGGTAAAACAACCCTTGAATTTCTGTAGGTGAAGTACACGATGAGTTGGATCATTCCCAGAACAGATCCAATACCATTGGGTACCTGCAAAGTCAGAAAGAACCCAAAATAAGCGAAGAGAATTTTCTATACAGATCACTGAAATAGTAGGAGATAATTAATCACAAGGTAGAAGAACCCAAGACAGAAAAAAACTTACCCCTATGAAGATATCTCGAGTGACGATAGAGTATGCAAGCCAGGCCATTGCATTCAGGAAGTTGAATAATGAAAGAAAGAATGGCATGTACTCAACGCTTTTAGTTCTGATGACGAGTCTCTGAAAAGCATCCAGAAAACACAGGTACTGGTCTTTACGTAATAGATTTATGGGCCTTTTAAATTATGGAAAAGTGAAATCCAATCGAAAACGTTAAAATATTTCATATGTAGATTAATGTATTAGATATAACCCTGTTTGCAGGAAATTGATCGACTCAATAAACAAACCATGAAAGTTGAACTAAGTTTTCATCTAAAAAGACTGATAATAGAATGAAAATGTATGTGTGTATGCCCTAGACTCGTTAGCCATCTTGCCAACAGTTTTTAAGTGTGTAAAGATGGGAGAAGAAGACTCTTACCACAACAGAAAATGGGGAAGCATACATGATGATGGACAAAATCACGCCTATGGTGCCTACTACCAATTGTCGTGCACGGTGAGTATGGAACCCAAATATGGTAATGGCAACTTCGAGGCCGAAGGCCATCATCAAAGCACAGGTCAGCCTCATCGTCATCACCTGGAAGAGACTCGCAAGATAAGCAGGAATCTCGTACAGAATACATACATATAATTTAAGTTTCCATCAATGAGCTCCAAGAGCAGCCCATGCACGAAGCATGGACACATTTTGCAATTTTCAAAGCCCTAAATTTTGGGCAACGAAAAATGTATGCTAAAATTCATATAGCAGTAACTTTATACCTTCTTCTTTGGCAAAGCGAAAGTTAGAAAGGACGTGAGATAAAATGTTTCCAGAACAAAGCCTGCACTGTTGATTGTGAGGAGCATGGTACTGTGGGGTTTGACGAAGGGGCTTCCATAGAGCAGCCCAAGACAGCAATTGAATAGGGTGAACACATAAGGAAGCCCCGAGTACTCTTTCGTGGACTTGAACTTGTATATTCTCCAGAATGTTGCCCTGCAATTCAGAATTTCAGTATCAGAGATCTATCAGATCAATCAAAACTGTATAAATTTTTGCTCAAAGAGAGAGAAAGCATTCAAAAAAGAAGGCAAGCCCGCCCCAAAAAACATTGAAAATTTTGGAAAAGAAGCTATAGCACTAGTATCAAAGGGTGCAGTGTACGTACATAGGGGATAAGTAGAGTGCCAGTGATGTTGCATTTCCTGTTATCGATATCACCAACAAAGAAGCCATGCATGGTCAGTCATATTTCAACATTATTTTGCTCATTCCAGCACAACACAGACAACATTAGCTCTCAGTTACCCTATTCCAGTGCAAGGTGTTCATTTTTTTCTCAACACAATGCTAATGCATCTAGAAAAATTGAAATTTAGAAACGACAGAATCATTTGTATAATCAAAATACAAACTGAGCAACATGATGGACTGGGCTGTCTATTCGGAACGGATTATAAACCCATCTCAAAAAAATTATTCATTAGTGTAGTTTAATTTATCTTTACTGTAGTTTAAATTATTCGGAATGGATTATAAACCCAATTAAAAAATGGATCATCAATATATTTATCTTTACTTCCAATCTTTTAAGCATCAGTCTCTAATACTTTAAATACCTTTAAAGGATTATTAGATGCAGAATTAAAATGGTTCTATATTGAATCTGTACTGATTAAAATACATTAAACATTCTGAATTATAGCTGAATCTGAATATGCAATGACTCAAATTCAAAACTGCACTGAAAGTTAGGATAGAATACCAATAATTCCAACCACAAGTTTCAAAGGCAGTTCCATGTCAACCACAGAGTTGTCAACAATAGAAACTGCTTTTGCAGTACCAAGATGGAGTCTAATATTGAATGCAATGAAGAGGTCTAGTTTTCTAAGCCTTTTTATAGGGCTAAAAGCGATCAGTATCCCCTGCTAGTGATATTATATGCAACAGAACAGATATCCTCCCTAAAAAATATAATATATAAAATAAGTTCCCACAATTTGCATTCAGCTTTGCACAGTAGGATTGCTGGATCCCAGCTCAACACTAGGCTAATTCCCCAATGCGTGCAGTCAGGGAAAACTATAGTGCACAAATAGTCCAGTTGTAATTTTCCTTTCTCAGTATGAATTAATATCAAGAGGCTCTCTAGAAGGAAAGCCGAGAGGAGAAATTCAGTATATTGGGTGACCACCTAAGCAGTTAGGTTGATTGGATTGGATGGATACGCAATACCCAGTACACGTACAAGAAATTCCAAAAGCCAAACGTACTAGGCCCTCTTATATATTACAGAAAAAAGTAGGTTAAAATGAGTAATCGTAAGGACGCAGTGGAATCTGAATCAGTCCAGGACTCCATTGGATTCAACCCTGCCATGGGCCAAAGGTCTCCTTTACAACAACTACTGCTGATGTCATAAATTTATACGTAGTAATTTAAGACAGGATTTATATTGGAACAGCTTGTACATTCAGCTGAGTTCTATTTTTTCTCCTCCATGCACTTCACCATAAAGAAGGATATACTTAATTAGGGCTCTCCTCTGCTAAAACCCTAATTAGGTGCAGTTGTTTCAACGTAAATGTCTACCAAATGAAGAGCATTTGGGTTCGTTTGTCACCTCTCGCACAAATGCATTCAACCTTCCAAAATCAAACCCCGTCGAGTTTTGCAGGCGCCCGCTAATTTGGTTGCCCTAATTCTTCCTTCAGGTGGGCAGCTTGTGAATTGGTTTTCCTGATTTACTCCCTGGCGAAATAAATCCCAACCAGTGGACCTGCCGTCTGCCTTCATGGTTGCAAGGGCCCTGAATGGAAACCAAACCTTTTTTGGGTTGAATTATTGTGTATTTATTGTCAACAAGACCATTCCGGAAGTTCCTTTTTCTGTGGATCTCTAAATCTAATGGCATAATATAATAAAATGGCGTCACGGAACCAGATTGTCGTTACCGTTCGCTATACGTCTCTTCCAAAATGGGTTGCCTTCAACGCAAATTTTCTGTATCTTCGGAGTTTTAGATACTCCATCCATTCATTCATTGTGTTATAATAAACAACGTAACAGTTAAGCAATGCTAAATTGCGCCATTTCAAAATCATAAAATGGTGCCAACCTGTACATATATTCAGACTTGTTAAATTTGTCTTAAAATTAAATGTACAGATATTCAGATTTGTTAAATTTGTGGTCAAATTAAATGCTACGAAGTGCAATCAAAACAATATTCAATATAAGCTCAGTAGTATGAATGGAAGCATAAACTCAATTTCAATATAAGCCAGTTTGGAAATTATTACAATAGTACAGCCGGATGAAGAATATGACTCAATCTCTCTTACAGGATTTTTTTGACTTTCGATTCTTTTATCTTTCAATAAATCTTTTATTTTTGTTTATATGGTTGTTAAATCAAAATTAATTTAAAATTACATTATTTAATTTATGATTAAATAAGTTATTACATTAAGTAAAAATGATTGATATACGTCATTTGGCCTCTACTTATATTAACCACTTTTTACTTAATGTGGTTGTTGCTAGTTGACAGCAGACATATCTTCTCAACCGTCATTAATATATTAATACATAATTAACGTTTTAATTAATTATTACATTAATATTATATTAATGTATATAAATTAATGAGATCTATTAATGTAATATATTACATTAATATAATAGATATCTATAATGTATAAATATAATCTATAAATTAAAGTATGAAGTTACATTGATGTATAATGTAGTTGATTGATACATTAATAGTGTAATGTATTAATTAATTAATAAATTTATACATTAAATTAATACACACATATATAAGTTAATTATGTATTATTATAAAAGTGTTTTTTTTTTTTCATTTTATTTAATTTAGAGACATTTTTTATAGGACTATTATGATTAGCTCTAAAAGGCTAGGTCTAGTTTAGGAGATATCATTCAACTGTGTACCATCTTGTTACCTTTAAGATCATTGTAGAGGAGTTCTATGCAATACTAAAACCAATCTTTTTTGTTGTTTTGTTGACTTTAGAAAAGTTTTTGACATGGTTCCTAGGAAAAACTTTTGGAATAGATTGGAAGAGATAAAAGTACCTCTCAAGTTGAGGGTTGTTGGGGCTGGTAAAAAGAGATTAACTGCAATATGCAATGAGGATGTATGAGAAACGTTATTGCTAAGTTTAAAAACAGTGAGGGCTGGTAAAAAGAGATTGATTGCAATATCAAAGTCAAACAAGGTTGTCCCTTGTCCCCTACCCATTTTGGCATATACATTGATAAGTTAGAAGATTACATTGATAAGTTAGAAGATTTATTGGAAAAAACAGGTTGTGTCGGCCCTACTCTCACTCGTATAGTGATCAATCTTCTTCTTTATGCCGATGATATCATTCTTATGGCAAGGAGTCCTCAAGATCTTGAAAACCAACTAAGAATCCTCAAGGATTTTTGCTCCAATATGGGTATGACTATTAATACTGATAAGTCTAAG
>ML779144.1:1273578-1285336 GCA_009831015.1 Picea engelmannii | reverse complement strand
TGTTATTCTTTATGGATGTGAAGTGTGGGGTTGTAGTATCTCTAGTGAATCCTAGAGAAAGATAGAGAAAATACAAAAGAATTTTATAACCTATAATCTCAAAATTAAAGGAAATACGCCCTATCCCATCCTCCTCTTAGAAATAAACCTCTCCCCCATTGAGAGCATGGCTATGACTAGATACCTAATGTATAAGAATAAGTTAAACAACATGGAAGACAAGAGGCTTCCTAAAATTGCTTCAAAATCGAGTCATAACCACCATCAACTCAAGTGAGGATGGGATAAAGATGCTTGGTCTTGGCTAAACTATTGGGGAATCATGGAAGACACCATTTTGGTCTTGGCTAAACTATTGGAGAATCATGGAAGACACCATTTTGCAGAATAAATATACTATTAAAAAAAAGTCAAATCAAAATTTAAGGAGAAAAAAGAAAAAAAGAAAATTAAGGTATTAAAAGGAGGTAATCAACCCTAATCTAGAATACCAAAATTATCTATATGTTTTTCCAAGTGTAAAGAAAAAATAAGTATTGCTAAGATAAGAACAAATTCTCACGACCTCCATGGTGAAACTGAGCATTGGTCAATTCCCAAAAGGCCATGGGATGAAAGAGTGTGTCACCTTTGTGACACTAAAAATGTTGAAGATGAAAAACACTTTCTCTTAGATTGTCCAACCTATACCCATATTAGATCTCATTTTCAAAATATTTGTCACACTACAACCTTCCTAACCTCTTAACTCAACAAAAATATGGTGATCTTGGAAAGCTTCTCTTAACTCAACATCATCATCATCAATTTATTAGACAATTGGTATTTTAAAAATATTAATAATAAAAAAATATTTTAATATCATTTATAAATAAAATATTTCAATATCCATCTTAAATAAATTATATATATATATATATATATATATATATTATTTATTATAATTAAAATATTTTATTTTAATGGTATATTAAAAAATTATAAAAAAAATAAAAATTAATTGAGAATAAAAAAATTCTTAATTTTAATATACCATGGTATATTAAAGAAGTATCTTAAAAAAAATTATTTTTTTATAAAGATGAAATTCTTTTTAAATAAAAAAGGAAAATTTACATGTCTAAAAATTTAAATTTAAATAAATTTATTATGATTCTATTAATCTTCGTACGTCTTAATTTATAAGTTATATTTTCTAATTTTGTCCGTTTGAATTTTATGTTGATGTGGATTGATTATTTGTTCAGCTTTTCTTATATGTCCCTTTCTCCATTTTGCATATAATCATGGCTGATAACGTTACGTCATGTGTCCCTTTCTCCATTTTACATTTAATCATGGCTAATAGCGTTACGTCACGTTGAGCAGGAACTCCATTTCTTTGAATCATTTTATGTGGTGTAACTCTACAATACAAGGAAGTTGGTAGCATATATATATATATATATGAAAGAAAAAATATATATATATAATAATAATAAATTATCATAAAAATATTTTATATATATATATATATATATAAGAGATTAAATATAATAATAATAATTTAGCATAAAAATATTTTATATAAATTTATTTTAATTTTAATTTTTTAAGTATATTAAAATGTGGTTTTTATTTTTTAATATTTCCAAATGTTTAATAAATCTATTCTTAAAATAGATTAGGGTATTTAGGAAAACTTAATAAAAGTTGGGTATTCATCATGTTCAATAGTAAATCATGATAATAATATATATCAATTATTTATTGATAATTGAATAGATAGATAGTCTATTCTATATAAATTATATGTTGAGTTTGTTTTACATCATCATATTAACTATTTGACTTATAGGAAATTCTAGGGGTAGGTGGGGTGTCAACAACCTTTATAGTGGAATATCATAAGTTATCTCAAACTACTCTTTCAACTTTCATGTACATTTTTCTCAATCATTGCATATTTGTAGCAACACCCACTAATCTACCTATTAATGTCGAGTTGTTTCTATTTAATTAAGAAAGTAAAGTGATTTTTTTTTTCATAAAGGGAGGCGGAAGCCATTACAAAGCATACTCGCACAATATTATATCCTCTAGTAACTATGTTTGTGCATCTGGTGCCAAATATTCAATGGAAGGAGGTAACACTTGGCCCTATTCATTCTCATCAAGCATGGATGACAGTATATAGTTTTAGATTCTCTACATTTACTACTAGAAAAATGTGCACATAAGGTGAAAGATTGAGTCTGTAAGCATTATTCCTTACCTTCTCTAATATTTTGAAAGGCTCATAATTTGGAGCTTTCATTTTCTTCCTTGGTCTTAATGCCCTATAACCTTTCCTTATTAAGGTGTAACCAAACTTTGTCTCCTACTTCAAAATTCTTTTCAATCCCATGTTTATCATTCATGGCCTTGTATTTCTCCTAAGGTATCTTCAATTTTGCTTGAACATATATGTGTATTTTCCTTATCATGTCAATGAAATTTTATGCCTTCAATGCATCATTTGAGGTTGTTGCCCCTGCTTTAGGTTGTCGATGTACAATATTGAATGGTGATGGTGGAAAATATTGAAAGAAAAATTCAAAAGAAGACTTGCCAATTGAAGATTGGATAGCTCTATTATAAGAATGTTGTATGTAAACCAAGATTTTTATCCCAAGTCCTTGGATGCTTCTGATTGTAACCTCTCAAAAGTTGAACCAAAGTCCAATTTACCCATTAGTCTGTGGGTGAAAGGCAGTGGATCTCTTTAATTTAGTATCCAATCTCTCCTATTGTGAAGTCCAAAATACACTGAGGATTCTAGTATCTCTATTAGAAATTATTCTCCTTGGAATCCCAAAGTACACCGAAACCCTTTCAAATACCAATATTCCAACTTCTTATCCTCTTATGGTATTCTTACAAGCCACATATTATTGAACCTATATACTATCACATGTAAGTAGTCATGCCCTCTTATTGTTCTTGGAAAACCATCGAAAAATCCATAGATATATTTTATCATGGCCTTATAGGGTCTGGAAGTGGATTGTATAGTCCTTGTTTCTTGTTATTTATCTTTCTTATACAATATAAAATACAACCTCTGATTAATCTAGGTAAGTTCATCTTGCATCTTGGGCCTATATGAATACTTCTAAAAGTTGTCCACAATGTTCTTGATGCCAAAATGACCAACAACCTTAGAGGTACGAGCATGTAGATTTTTAATGACAAAAAATGAGCAAGCTAATATTCTGTCAAACGCTTAGCAACCTAGAGATAATTGTCTTCATAAATTTTATAAATGCATAAACTCACATTCAAAAATTTCCATAAGCAGAAATAAACATTGCTAAGAAAAATAGTAGCAGAAATAACACAATGGACAACAACCCATAACACACAGAAATTTAGGCAAATGCGAGGGAAAACCCCAATGTGGGGAAACCTAACGAGAGAGAGAGAGAGAGAGAGAGAGAGAGAGAGAGAGAGAGAGAGAGAGAGATCTATTATTCATCTTTCACGAAAGTACATATCAACAACAAAATAACATTTCCAGCCAAGGAGAATACCTCACAAGACCAAATCTGTCCCACAAAAATATGCCTCGTTTTTCATGCCAAAACTGTATTGTTATACGGCCTCCTCTGTACCTCATTTTTCCTACCCATAGTCAGTTGTACAGACATGTTCATGGTCACAAAAAATATTGTGGAAGAGTCTTGAGCAAAATTGACAATTTGACTAAGTGTTCTCCCATGGGTGCACTAAACATCTATAGGCTTCCTTCATGGATTAAAATCTAGTTCATGGAATAAGATATTAGGAAAATGAATTATAAAAATTGAATCATATACGACAAGGATGCAATATGAACAAAGAAACTTGAATTCTAGAAAAATGGTTATCTATATGCAATTAGTACTTTGCATTCTTGGGTATTTTGTGCATATTTTAGGTGGTTCAACAAGTTTTACTTTTGAATAAAAAAGGATATAACCTTTTTTTGTATACAAACTTAACAAAAAATTTGGAATTTGATTATAAGGTCCATATCTATGAAAATGTCATTTAAAAAAAAATAACAAGTACCAATTTTTCACTTGTTAGTTTGTTAAAGCATAAAAAATATAAGCATGATATGCGTTAAACACTCATCGAAAAAAAAATTGTTTACTACTCTCAATAATGATTATTTCGGTAATCCAAGATCAGATGAGTGATTCATGCTATTACACAACCTGGAAATAGGGATCTTACTGGTAGGCCAATTGATTAGTTTTTTTAATATCCACCAAGGTTGTTCCTAGGAGTTATTTATTTTGATTTCAATGTTGATGTTTGTTAATGGTGTTGTGGTATCAGTGCTCTATTTTCAAGCCCCAATTAAGAGTATGGACTATCATAAAGAAATGAGAGATCGATACATGCCCAATGACCTCCAGAGAGACAAATGAGATTGGAATTCAATCATAATCAACTTCTCAGTCATGCTTTAGAAACATAGAATGCATATCTTGTATTGTTTATAATTTTGGTGTTTTCTCTTATTCTCGAGGGAATTTTGCCCATTTGTTTAGCAAATTGCTCACTTGGTAGGCTTGTTGGCCTCCCAAGCTAGTGATGTTCCTATCTATAGTAGATAAATTGATACAAAGGCTATTATACCCCCTGAGTGGCTTATATGCTTCTTCCCTTTGAGTTGGGAAATATTTTTCCTACTTGGGTAAATAAAAGTGTGAAAAAAACAGTTGTTTGGATAAAATTAAGCAAAAAGGGAGGCTTATCGCTCACCTAAAAATCCAAGAGGCCTTCCGAGAAAATGATCTTTCTCTCTAATGCTCAAAATTATTGAAGGAGTTTCCAAAAGGCTCATTTATCACCTTCTAACCAATAATCATACTCATTTATCACCTTCTAAGCCAATAATCATACTTACCTAGTGAAATGAACTAACATGCAAGTGAACTAAGAGATGTGAGGTTTAACAAGCAAATCATTCACTTGGAGAATATTTATGCCCTCCAAGCCAATGATCTCACCCTTAGAAGCTTTATCCAATACTAGGAAGTGTCATTTTCTCTTCAAATAGCTCAATGAATGGATCGAATGGAAATTTAAAAGGGAAAACTTGCCACACTCTCTCATTTATTCATTCCTCATATGAAACTTTCTTTCTCTTCTTATTTGCTTGATTTTCGCATGCTTTCGGCTTGTATTTCCAAGTAGTTTTTACATGGATGTAGATATAGAGTCCCATAATCACAAGAATAAATCCATTTCTAAACCATATGCAACATTTTGAGGTTGGGGAAATCATGTGGCTCAATGACGAATTAAATTTACAACATATTGGGGTTTTCATGGGTAGATTTACATTTTCATAAGAAGAAAACCAAGCAACAAACCCTCAAGTGTTGATTCTTCACCATTGGAGGTAAAATGCATAAACATTCAAGCTTAGAATGTCCCTTGCACTCCTAAAATCCATCTTCTTTGATTTAACTATCGAAGGATTATGATCCATGTAAAAAAAACTTGAAACTCCATGCTTGTTGGATTATTTTCCATTGCTAGAGTGAAGAGGAAAAAGTTTCAAATTTCGTTTTTCGTTTTTTTATTATCAAGTTTTATGATTTTTCATGAAATTTCAAGCCATAAGATTATTGATTGCAAGGATGAAATCTTGGGAGACTCGTGCTAGAATAGTGGTTTTTCTCATCACCATTTTGTTGGTTTTTTAATGCTCTTTGCATTTGCTAATTAAGATTGTATTGCACATTTGTGAGTGAGGAAAAAAGATAGACTTGAAGACATTAATACACCATTGATTTGCAAGGAAAAGAAGCAATGAATAAATCAAAACAATCAATGCCCCAATATGCATATTTTTCTTGAAATTTTGAAATTGTTAAAGTTGCACATAAAGCATTGCATTTCTCATACAAAATATTACACAGGCATTTGATTCATTGGAAATTAAAGGAGGAAAATGGTTATTTTTAATAAAGAGTACATCATTGTCTTGAACCTCTCAAGCTTGGGCATTACATTCTTCATGTTCATGTCGAGCATTGGATTTTTATGCGTGTTCATTATGTTCATCATGTTAACGTGATTAATATTGTATGATCATGCATTGATTTTTTTTTTTCTTTCTTACACTTGGAAGTCCATGTTCATACGTTGAAGGTTTCATGCTTATGTATTTAAGGTTGCATGCTTTTGCATTAATATAATTTTCAACAAAACCCATCAGATTGTTTCATTACTAGCTAAATATTTCACACTCATAAGTTTCTATTGTATGCATTCAAATTTTCTCATGTTCAAACATGTTTTTGTCCTTCATTCTGCGCTTTAATTCCATATTGTTCAAGGAAACCTTAGTATTGATCTTCAAACATAAAAGAGTTATTTATGTTATTAATGAAGGATGCTTCGATCTTATGAAACAAGATTTATTAGAGAAACCTTACTACGTTTTCATTATGAAGAATACTTTTCACCAAAAAAACATTGAAATATTATCATGACATGATCCACAATTTATTAATGCTCAAAAAAATTAGTAACTTTTACTCTCAAAAAGTTTAGTAACTTTCACATGTAACTTTTAAATAATGACAATTCCTAATTTTTTTTTAGGAAATTTATATTAATAAAAAGTATAGTTGAGACTGGAGCAAGATTACATCACAGTTATATTTCAAAAAATTTCATACCAGAGACTTAAAAAACCAAAACAATGTCAACTATTGATCTATAATTTGTCATGGATATTCCACTAGAACAGTTCATCACAACATATCTTACAATATTCTGAAATATTTTATTCTTCAATCTATTTTCTTAGATCGCAAATGTATTATTATTAGCTTATTACTAAAATTTATGAAAATAACTTAAATACAAAAATGAAAGAACAAGAAAATGAACACACCATCCACACAAATGAACACAAGATATATCATAGGAAACCCAATATGGGAGAAAACCAATCTAGAAGGTGAGGACTATGCTCTGCTTTATTTTCTTCAGTTATGAAATGCAAATACAAAGAAAGTGACACTCACTATAATGTTGCCTTTGACATTGTGTCCTAGATGATTGTTATAGAATATTCTTCCTCATTTGTTATGCTCTCAAATCCCACTCCTAGATTATATTCTCAACTGTGGAATATCTAAAATGTTAAAATAATGGAACCTCCTCTCCTCTTAGCAGCCCAATATTTAACATATCTTGATAGTTTTATACGGTTAGGGTTTCTACATGCCTCAACCCTCAATTAGTGTTAGGTTTTGGACCTTTGGAATATTTTTGAAATTCCACATGTGGATATCCCCACATGTGTGATTAATGGGGGATTTAATGGTGTCCACTCAATACCATGGTGGTCAACAAGGTAGGTCAACTTGTAGGAGGCATAACTTTTGCACGTGATCTCCAATAGAGGTTATGTTCACACTATTGGAAAGGTATCAGTGTGTATCTGTTGGCTATCCTTTATTCTCTGGTTAGTCTTCTCGACCTGTCTATCTGAGTTGTTGACCTAGGGTTCATGTCATTCGGGTTTCCAACAAAAAACTATCGGCCCTCCTGGTAAACCAAAAGGAAACACAGTACACGAAATGCACTATGCAGTCTCACCCGAGATAGCTTTAAATGGGTGGTTGTAAGACTCAGGTGTTTATAGCCTAGGATTGAGTATGAGATAGGGGTTTGTTAGCCAGATCCATGCACTAGGAGCTATGAGTGTAATCTACTTATTCCTCACGGGTACATATTTCCATTACACAGTTTACTTCCCAAGCAACATATTCGCGTTCCATAACAATATATCAACTCATTTATTAAGAATAACTATAAATTGTTGAAAGAAAGTAAGAGAGGCATACATTCATCACATTACATAGTTATTACCATGGCTCACCCCCTCTTGGGCTATGTGCACAAAGATTTGGCTCTTTTATTATGGCAGTTTTGCATTTCCGGCATCGAGCGCTTACAATTCCCCTCTTATGGGTAAGATTTACATGGGGCGAACTAGATCGCACCAGGCTCCTCAGCATGTAATCTAATCCCCAGAATCTACCCTTTTCCTTCTCCCCTAGCTCAACATCTTACAAAAATACTTCATACAGTGAACATTACATACCACATCTGCTCATGTGTAACTACAATAAATATGGGATAACAATACTAACACCCCGAGCTAATACACAACTCTTCAACACATAGTAGTCGAACCCTTACATGATACCTTTGTATATATATTTATACATTTCAGGATCTTCAGTCGTTTACAAAGAATTACCAAAACCCTAACCCTACCGATCTTAAGTCTTCCTCCCACACGCACGTGTTTTTTTTCCTCCAGTTGTCGCTTTCCTTGTACACGCTTTCTTGTATGCGCATGTGTTGTTCTTTCTCCAACCGTTACTTCCATTTTTGCACACTTTCTTTCCCATGATATTCCTTCTTTCTACTTCGCCCTGGTGCCAAAAGGCCCCCAACACTGACATGTGACTTGTCCCGAGTCACCTAATCTTTCTGAGATTCCTCGATCTCCTCGGTGATCGGTTGGAACTTTTCCTTCAGTTCTGCTGCTTTTGTTGCCTGTGCGTTCTTTTCCTTAATGGTATCCACTACCTAAACTGTCACTTCGTTGCTCAATAATCCTACACATTATTCATGGGTCTGTGGTATCTGTGTTCTAGATCCTTCTGCCTATGTGAGTACTTATGCTACCCATTCCTGCAATGGTTCTATTTGAGCCTGACGCTCATGTTTCTGCATTTGCGCAGTGATAAGTTATGCCTACATATTCTTCAGCTCTTGCGTCCCCTTGACGCGTTCTAGGATTGGTATGGTCTTTTGCCTCTGTTTGAGTTCTTGGATCGCTACATTGATCCTTTCCTCTTCCTTGTCCCAGCGTTGGACCTGTGGATCCTCCTTCAGTCTTGTCCAAAGTTGTGTTGCTTTATAGAACAAGTCAACTTCCGTGCTAACCTGTTTCTCTATCTTCTGTCATTGTCTGCCTCCTTTGCTCCTTCACCGCTGGTGGAGTTATTGGTGTGAGTTGTTCTCGTAGACCCTTGATCTCCTTCTGATATTGATCAATTTCCTATGCAATCTGGTTGATCTTTTCTTGGGCTAGGAGTTCATTTCCTTGAGTAGTGCTTGGAAGTTTCCCAAAAATTTCTCCCACTCTTCGTTCATATTCATTCCTGCGTTCTTTCTCCTCCTGAGTTTCGGATTTGGCCTGCTCACAATATTTTTCCAACGCTTCTCGCTTCTTTGTTGCTTGTTGTAGCTTGACTAAGTTTGTATGTGCCCAACACTGCATCTTGTGGTCGATGCTAACCTGCAATTTCTATAGTTCCCTTGATGGAATCCGCATCAAGATCAATTGGATGTGGTCCAAATCCTTCAGTGGTGTCTGTCCCACAATTTCATCCATTCGCAGCATGCTAGGTTTTATGTAGAACGTTCTGTGTGTGGCATTGGAAGGAATGGGTCTCGTTCTTCTACCTCCACTCTTTCGTTGGTCCATGTTGTCGATGAATCTATGCCTCTACTACTACTTTCTCTATGGGCCTCCCCGAGTGTCCTGAGGAGATGTCCCATTTTTGCCAGCTCTTTTTGCATTTTATCCCTGTGATCGAAATCTTCTGCTAAATAGTCCTGGACCATTCTGGTGATCATTTCTCCATCGTCCTTCCTGATCGTATAGTCTGGTGATGCTCGTTGTGACTTTGATTTCTTGCGTGCGCCTGTTGCCTGTACAACCAGTCTCTTAGTTCCCCCTGGTTCCTATGTGATGGGATTTGGGATGGTCTCCTGCGCTCCCTTAGCTTGTTTTGGTTGTTCATTGGTCGCTTTCTGCCCCTTCTGGGTTCCTGTCTGCTTTGACCCTTCGTCCGCCTGAGTCGGATTTTTTTTGCCCGTACTTGGTTTCTTGGGCATTAGGATTTGCAGAGGATGTGTTTCCGTCTGTGTTGCCTCTCCTTCTGTTGTTCTTTCCGGTACTTCCCAGGGAATGGATGAGATTCTCCATTCATCAGGCCATTCACTGATGACTATGTCGATGTCACCCTATGTGATGCAATAGCGCATCTGTAGCCACTGTTTATCTAGATCCTACCTTGGTTGTATCCACATGGCTTGATGTGTAGCCCAGAAGTTAGCGATGTCCCCATATTGCACGACAACCTCTGGTGTTATTCTCCATGATCGACTGATAGATTCCTGTGTGTCTCGTAGGAATGCTTCAAATACGATTCCATTTTCCCTCTTATTCATGGCCTATGGCCCAGATCTCAGTAATAGATATCTCACTCTCATTGGCTGCGGTCTAGTACAAAAAATTACATACTCTGGTTCCTGCCATCCAATGAAGGATATGAGGGTGAGCATCCATGAGTAATGGAATTTTGTACCGAGGTCCTGTGCATCCTTGCAGTCCACTTGGAACAAGTTTAATATATAAGGCGCCCAACTCAAGGAGGTGCCTTCTACACACTGAGATGCAACTGCGATGATTCATGCTGGTAATTCATCTTTTCATAATTTTCTTAACAGTTTACAGGCTAAGATATTTGTGCCCAATTGTGTCACTGCATTGCTGATCCTTTTGATTATAATGCCTCTTGTTCCCCTAGTGGTACCATATTTCTTCTTCATTTCCTCTGCTAACGCTTTCTCCTTAGATTTATCGTCTAAAATCAACACGGGATCCATACCCCATCTGGGTAGTCCTGTTATCTACGTGATAAGCTCAACAGTTATGGGGACAGGTTTTTCTAGCCATATATCCCCTCTATGTGTGACTGCTAACAACTGCTTGATGCATGTTGTCACGTACTGGTCTCTACCAAAATGTGGAAGTTTGAGAAAACCTAAAATTCTTGTTCTATCCAAACTAGCTGCCCACTGATGTGGATGGTTGATCGTATCTCCAAGTTGGTTTACAACTGTGTTCTACATAAAAACCCTCGATGCAAGTTCCGGGTACTTGGTTTTGTCTGATACTTCATGGTCGGAATAATTGAACTTCCCGACGTGACCCAGTAGTTTCAGATCTATCTGTACTCCATCTGGTATGCGTGGTAGCACAATTTATGTTGCTAGTTTCTTATGAGGTGATATCAGTATCTGAACTCTGTCTCCCTTTTGTGATGATTGGCTCGAAGTTCCAGCAACTCTTGGTTGCTCCCATGTAAGCCACTATGTCCAAGCCTAGGTATTTCCAGCGGTCTCCTCTATTGGTTGACCTAGGTTGGGTACATGTGACTCATGTTAACGATAAAAAATGCACTGGCATTTTTGCAAGAATGATGCCTAATCTTGTAGGGAATATTTGACTATCTTCCCTAGCTCCAAATCCAAATCTTATTGCACCATTCGAAATCTCATGATCTGTAGATGTCGATCGACTATTCAATCATGCAAAACAGACTCTCCATGACTGAGAAATTTGATTTTTCCCAAAGCAATTTATTTCTGTAAAATCTCCCTTTTCGGTGGTTTAGGCGAATAGGACGACTATTCATTAACCACCGAAAGCAGTGCTTTCGGTGGTTAATCCACCAAGAAGTATTCTATGTTAACCACCGAAAGCCTGTAATGACCAGAATACTTGAAATTTCGCCCAGATCAGGAATTTTTGAATCATAATGAGATGAAACCTCTTAGAATAGGCAGGTGGTGAATTATCAAGCCAGATCCAATGGTTACTTTGATGGATAAAGGAAAAGAAGAGGTGTTTTAATCA
>ML779144.1:1196738-1228101 GCA_009831015.1 Picea engelmannii | reverse complement strand
GAGATGGTGCCTAGAAGGAGTGGAAATGCTAGGAGTCCTGGATGGGATTTGTGTAGAAGCGGGAATAGAAGCATTCAATGCATGAAATCTGGGCAGAAGTGTTGGGGTGAATCTAGGCGAAAGCAGCGTGCTAATGGGAGCTTTTCTAGCCACCGTAATCATGGTGTGAGGATGTGTAGTATCTGGGACCATTGTATAATGGACCGTTTGTAGGGGGATAGTCAAGATGTGGTTAGCTGGTGGAGTGTCTGAACTAGGAAAATATTAGGCAGTAGTAAAAGGTATTGCATCTGGATCAGATGTTTTGGGCAGCTCAGGTGTGACAGTGATGTCAATGCCTGCTCCTAAGACAAAGAGATCCCATCTAAAAATTCTAGTAGTCCAAAAAGGATCTTGACCCTCAGGTCCTGTGAAAGGTCTGGTTGGTAATCTAGAAGACTCAACAACTATTTCTCCGGAATAAATCAATTGAAAAATACATCTCTCGGAGTTGGGAGGAAGTCGGAAGTCCTCTCAAGAATTGGTAATTTGGAACCATTCTAAAGAGTTATTTTTTTACACTTATGGAGTGGCAATGTCTTGGACTTCACTAAATTTAGGAGATACCTCCGGTGAGTTGGTAGGCAAGGATTGAGAACCTTCCATATATTTTGGGGGTAGGCCTTGCATTCTATGTGAACGACATGGAGGGTCAATTGTGATCGAGTTAAAATCTTACGAAAGAAATTATATGGCCAACTTGGGTAAACAAACAACACACACTAATAAAATCTAGGAAGCAAAACCAAGAAAAGAAGACCTTCTAATTTTAAAGTCACTAGTTGGTGATGAAATCCAACGTCGTGACGACGAGATAAGAAGGGGCTAGGCTAGGGTGGAAAAGTTACGTTGATGACCTGCTTAACAGACTTATACCCTGGTGCAAGCTCCCACACATAATCGTGGGTATACCCTCTAAGGAGCCCGAGTGAGTTTGGGCAACGTCGATTCTAGGTATTGTGAAGACTTACCCCTTCACAGTCATCTTGTGTAAGACCCTAAGAAGATAGGCTACTAAGGTTACCACAAACAACAATGATGCCTGGGGAAACAGTCGACAGTCTGATCCACACGCAAGGGCATGGTATCTAGCCCGAAATCAACTTGAGAGGCTTCCACTCATCATTGTGGGTATACCTTCAAGTGACCCCTATAATACGTGCAATATCTACACCAAGATCAACAAAGAAGGGTGAGTAACTCTGTCAATCTCAATGCGGCCTCAGGTTTGACCCTCGTGTGAGAAGGGCTTCCCAAGACAAAAATGCTGCAAATGGAATTTGACACTCTTTATCACAAGATACTATTGTGTGTTTTGTGCTTTGGAGAGTGTGTCTCATTGCCTATTCCAAAGCTCTAGCCTAGATAATGTTGGTGCAAAAGAGCCCTAGAAAAAGTTACTAGTTGAATTTTAAAGTTGCACAATATTATTAAAGGTTGTTGTTACACAAAAAGGAGACATAAATGAAACCAATGTTGTGTAAGACTCTGACCCAACAATGCATAAATAGGGATGAATGAAACAAATTTTCATTTGATGAATTCTATCTATAGGAGGGAAAGAGGAGTTTTCTGGAACAATGTGAACTACGATGTACGATCTTTCTTGAAATGTAATATCAAATAATCATGAACAATGCAAATTCCCTATTCATTCTCTTTCAATATTTGAATGCCAATATTTTTCGAATAAATGGTTGCTTAAAAAAAAGAAAAAAGAAAGTCTTTAATTTTTTATTAGAAACCAAGCAACAGGGATGGAACTAAGAAAAAGTAAGCAACCAATGAAAATGAAATTCTCAAAAAACACCCAAATCAATCTTTCAATGAAGATAAAAATAACAAACTGACAAGACCAGTCTCTTCAAATGCACATGGGAAACAATTTTCCAAGTAATAATCAATTGAAAAGGACAATTAATCTCAATCTTTTAATCCAATCAAAGGCTCCCAACCAAACAAGCACTCAGATTTTAGAATCAGAGATTATACCCTTGTTAAGAAAAGGTCAAGAGGTAAAAATTGAGAAAAAATGATCAAGAAGAGTTTTTGATTTCAAAAAACTAATCATTCGTGAGATTTAAAGTCAAGAAACATTCAATCACTAGCCATAGAAGTTCTTCCCAGACACATAAACAAATCTAGGCATCTGAAGACACAAAAAGACCTAATCCAAAGTTTTTACAAGTTAGTTTGCAATCTAGCAATGGGGTACAGTGCAAGAATTAGGGATTCTCATAGCCTAGAAATAGGCAGGGTGGGAGAAGGTGGCACTGAACTGAACACTAGGGTGCGAACTTCAGTGATTCTCGCAGGCCACAGAAAGGTACAATGCGAGAAGGTTCGTAATCAAGAAAATTTTGGAAAAAGGACAGAACTTTTGAGTGAACTTCTGGATCCAAGGAGTCTGTAAGGATCTCCTAAAGACTTAGAGATTGATTTGGAATGAAAATGGGTAGGACAAGAGAAAATGGCCAAGAAAAAACCACCAAAATGGGTTGTATCCCCAGTGGATTCGCCAATTTTGTTACTGGATAAATCGGTAGGTGCGAACACTAACAGATCTCCCTAAATCCATCTGGATCTAGAACAAAACCAGATAGGACATGACTCTTTCTCTAAGTTGAAATCATTGAATCTACTACCGAGAAGGAATGAGTGACATACCTTTATATCGCTTCCTTAGGTCTCTATTGTTCCTACTTCGCTCTGGTTCTCTTGTGAAATCAAGTCCAAGATAACACAAACCAACCAAAGTGAAAGTAGAAAAGTATATTTAATGTCAACCTATAAATATGATCAAGGAGTTATGCAATAAAATAAAAGTGATTTTATGGGAAAGGGACATGCCGATGTATTATATTAAATGAAAGTAGAAGATACAACCTGATCGCCTTAATGTCGCAAGCTTCCTTTCAGTGACCCTTGGTTCCAGCACACACACTTGCTCTACATTTGCATGAAGAAGATCCAGTACAACTTGATAGACAAAATAGAGTCTTCAAGCTTCAATCCAAATAGAGTTCTTCACACAATTCGTTCCTCAATTATTCATTCAATCTTTCTTAAACTTTTCCATGAGAAACCTTTCAATATATAGGAGAAGGAGAGATGGTTAAATGGATGAGGATGATCCCACTAAATCTGAGAAATCAGTAGGATGCCAACCATGCGAATGCCAACTCATTTTCTAGAAGATTCTCTTCTAGAACCTCCGTAACCTCTTCTCTTTTCCAAGCTTTGAAATAGGTTCGCACCCTACTTATAGAGCAAGCTGTGAATAGTTCGCACTCCAAGTATAGGGTTGCCTGTGAGAATGAAGGATTTCTGCTCCTTATAGCATAGGGAGCCTGCAAAGTCATCTTAAAAATATGTTTTTTGGAAGAAGACAACAGTCACTTTTCTCAAGAAAAAAAATCCTTATGAGAGCCTGAACACATAACTATAGAGACACCACCTGAGTGACCAAAATAATGTGTAATAGAGTGATATTTCAAAGGGCACAAATGTAAACAACATAAATTATTTCAAATTGATGCATCTCCACATGACTACTCAAAGGACATTCTTGTTGAAGATACTCCTAAACCAGCTTTGGAGGACACCACCCCACCCATGGAAGATGAAGCCCCCTTGCAAGCTCCTTCCAAGGAACCTCAAATTTCTCTCCATGCCTGATATAGGTTTCTTGCACTACAAGCCTTGAAATTAATTGATTACATCAAACATTTCAAAGTGATTGTGTTGATTGATAGTGGAAGCACCCACAATTGTATCCATGGGAGAGTGGCATAAGACACCCATTATTATGTACATCCCATATATAATTTTCAAAATATGATCGTCAATGGTGGCATGATGAAATGTGGGGGTAGATGTGAAAATGTGAAACTACAAATGGGTGAGTATCATCTCAAAACTCAAATGTTTTCCATTGAAATGGGAAGTTGTAAAATAGTTCTTGGGGCAGAATTGTTACACATTTTAGAACTAGTTACCATGGATTTCAAATAATTTTATATGAGATTCATGAAGGAAGGGAAGAAACATACATCGGGCTCCCCTAAAATTATAACCTCCCATCATATGGAGAAGTTTTTGAAAAAAGGCCACTTGAGTGTTATTGTGCAATTCAATGTCATACAAGTAGTTGATACCACACCACCAAGGATTCACCTTGATTTGCAGCTATTTCTCTCTAAACATCAACAAGTATTTAAACATGACAATGTTTACCATCTTCACGTGGGGAGCATGACCACCCAATGTGTGTCCTTACAAGAAATATTTTGCACAAAAACATGCAATTGAAAAGATCATTAAGGAATTATTGGAGGTGGGATTCATACATCCCATCACTAGCCCTTACTCATCACCAATGTTCATGGTATTAAATAAGGAAGGTACTTGGCACATGTGTCTTGATTTATAGGCTCTCAATTATTTGAAAATTAAGGACAAATTTCCTATCCCAATTATTGATGACCTATTGGATGAACTTCATTGAGCCAATTGTTTCACTAAACTTAACCTTCATTTTGGCTACCACCATATTAGGATGAAAGAGGCAGACATACCCAAGACCAATTTTGTACACATGAAGTGTTAGACATATTGTCTTTGATATGTTGTCATTGATGTCAAAAATTGATGTCATTGTGATGTGATGATAAGTTGGTATAATGAATTGACATTGATGTCAATAGTATAAAAGTTAGAAAAGAATGAAAATTTCAAACAATATGCAGAGAATGAAAATTTCAAACAATACAGATATTCAAGCTCAGAAGGAAGAGCGCATTATAGAAATGCCATCGAGATCAAAGTCCCCACAGGAAAACTCCAAAGGATTCAAGAAAGAATCCTGCTCATTGAGGTAGTTTTAAGGAGTAATCGCGCAGAAGACATAACGTGAGGTGCAGAGGAATCCACTCTAAATATCTAGAGAGGTAGCATGTAGAGAATCCATGTAAATAAGAAGTAACGAAGCACAAGGTATTAAAAAGATCAGGAGAAATAACGATGAACAGATTAGAAGAAAGATCGTTAGATCGAGGTGAAGTCATATTTTTGAAGAATTATATCTGGATCGTCAAATCTGGGAGTTACAAGAGAAGGATCATTGGAAAACTGGTCAATGATCAGATCAATTCATGATCATTGGATATGTAAATGCCAGATCAAGGGTAGGGATTGATTGTGGAGCGCGAAGGGAGAATTAAACAACGCATTAATTCTAATCCTGCAATTAGTCTAGACCGTCGATCATCACCCGCCAATAGATCTACGGTTGGCATCAGTTCCACTACCAACAAGAAGTTTCCATTATGGAGCTCGACGATAGTTTTAAACACTGTGCTAGTTGGGACCCCACAATCATCCCTGATCGTTGATCTACTATGGGATCATTCTCAACCGTTGGATCAAGTTGAGTGGAAGGACAGAGTAAGCCATAAAGAAGGACCATTAGATCTCAAGCAGGAGCTTCGAGGTGTTTCTCAATAGTTAGATCAATATTTGATCTATATTTAAGTATTAGTCATTGATCTGGAGTAGAAAAGGGGAACAGTTAGATCAACAGTGGTCAACTTCGTCATTGACCACTTCGGTAGAAAAGGGTTGAGAAAAAGTAATATTAATCGAAGGCCGAAGTCTCAAAGTAGACATGAGTCATTCAATCTGAGGAACACTTTGGATAATATACCAACTGTTGGATCGAATAAAGTAGAAGGACAGTGTAAGCCACAAATGTTCTAAAGAGGACATGAGTCGTCTGATCTGAGAAATATTTTGGGAGTCATATTGACTGTCTGATCTATATAAAGTGGAAGGATAGGATAAGAAAAGATGAAGGCCAGAGCCTCTAAGTCTTGACGTAAATGAGGACCATCGAATCTGGAAAATACATGATGGGTGTTGGATCAAAATAGTGGTCAACTTCGATGCTGACCACTTCGGCGAAAAAGGTTTCAGAACATATGAGTTCACCCGAATGTCGAAGTTTCGAAGTCACTCTTAGTCGTCGATCTGAGATACATTTCAGGAGTTAGGAAAATCGCTAGATCTAGGAGAATAACATGTGCCACATGAGGAGATCCACGTCATCAAGACTACATCAGCAAGGACACGTGGCACAATCAAATGATGAAAAGTGTCAAAGTGCAATTGGCATTTCAGGTATGCATAAGTCATGAATCTAAGTGACACGTGGCCGCCACTTAGTCAATTCCACATCAACAAGTGTGTTATTGGATATATCAGTAAATGCGGACATAAACTAATCTCCTTAGATCCACCTAGATCTAGAACAAAATAAGATGGGACATGACGCTTTCCCTAAGTTTTAATCATTGAGTCTATGTTCAAAGAGAGGATGAGTGACATACCTTTGAATATCGCTTCCTTATGTCTTTGTTGTCCCTACTTCACTCCGGTGCTCTTGTGATATTGATCTTGCAATGAAACACAAACCAACCAAAGTGAAAACAACAATCATATATTCAATGACAACCTATGCATATGATCAAGGATTCATGCAATAAAATGAGAATGATTTTATGGGAAAGAAACATGCCACTATATTATATTAAGTAAAAGTGGAAGATACAACCAAATAGCCTTGATGTCGTCAAGTTCCCTTTTGGTGGCCCTTTTCTCTAACACACACACTTTCTCCAAGTTTGCATGAAGGTGATCTACAATAACTTGATGGACTGAAATGAAGCCCTCAAGAATCAACAATAGAATTCCTCACGCAATTCTCAGCCTATCAATATTAATCATTCCTTACTTTCTCTTACTTAATGCCTTTGATTAACCTTTTCCATGAGAAATCCATCATTATATAGGAGAAAGAGAGGTGGTTAAAGAGATCAGTATGATCCCACCAAATCAGAGAGACGAGTAGGATCCCAACCATACAGATGCCACCTCATATTCTAGAAGATTCCTTCTATAACTTCCGTGAACTTCTTCCTTTTTATCTAGAACGTTGCTACACCCTATTTATATAGTAGCCTATAGAAACCTCACAGGCTAGGTTTAGTACAGCCTACGGAAACTCCGCAGCCTAGCTATAGAGAAAAGTGCGGAAATCAAGCATTTTCACACCCTGCATATAGAGCAGCCTGCATAAATCCTCCTTAATAGGTTTTTTACAAAGGAAAATACAACTTCTTCTCTCAGGGAAAGTTCTTCTCCCTACCTTCTTCAAAAATTCAGGCTATTGATCCTTTTAAAGACAAAGGATAGGTTTACATCATTAACGGTCATAAGGGTGATGAAAATAATGTGTAACAGAGAATCCCCCAGAGTATGAAGTTAGGACAAAGTGATAGTTGAAATACTTTGTCGAATGTGTGTAGGGAACAAGGAACAATCGGTCAGAAAATTGCCAACAAACAAGGAAATATAGTAAAATAATATATCATCACTGAGGTAGGAATTCCCATACTCAGAATACAAATGAATCAAAGCATAAATGTCGACATGCGAAGATCCATGTCAAGTAAGACAGGTCATGGCCACCAAACATACATTGTATATCCATGCCAATATGACTCAAATATGAACATAGCCACCAAAAATACACAGTGGATTTATGTGTTAAAGACTCAAATTTGAACATAGTAATGAGACATACAATGTGGATCTATGCAACAGTACAAACTGAATATACTCCAATGCAACCTGAATCTGTGAATACATGTGCTGAAGTCGAACATGGTAGAAACCACTTGATTATCGGTCATTAATGAATATCATTAACAAGTGTGAGGGAAAATCACCATTAATGTCAATGACTCCCAAGGTACTCCAGTACAATCCAACGAATGTGAATAAATGAGCTGAGGTCGAACACTTGGCGGAATCTCCCCATCAGGGGTCAATAATGAAAACCTGCTGTCGAAAGTGAGGAAACCTGCCATTGAGGCATGCAAGTTCCAAGGTACCAATTAGTTTCTAAGTCTAATTCCTAGATAATGAGTTAAAGTCAACATGAAAATAATCGTCACAGGAAGGCCTTAATGTATCCTCCATCAATGACATGAAATAGGTAAAAAGATTTGAGGTACATCAGAGTAACAAGTGATTCAAGACTAACTTAGGGATGACCGATGCAATATAAGGCTTAAGGACTGCAGAAATGGCCGATGCAATAGAAGGATTTTCGGGTTGAACTTCTCTTTGAACATATTGATGACACGACAATTGTCTCAGAAACACTGACTCAACAATAGGGATCATAGACCAATTTATAATCTTAGAAAGGGGCATGATCAAGAGACAAGTGGATTTTCCAACCTAGACACAAAGCAAGTGAAAGGGTGTCATGTTTAGAAGTGACTCTTCCATAGAAAACAAGTTTAGATACATTTCTTTCCCAATTTTTCCCCCACCATTTATGGCGAGTACCTCTTTATTTTTACACAAGCTTGAGGAGGATAACATATTCTTGTAATGTAAGATCATCCTTTGGATGAGTCCCTCGAAGTACATTTAAAAAACCCTAGGAAGGATTGGTTTTGTCCCATATGGGCCTTTCGATGTTTGTTTAACAAGTCCAAAGAGAGAAAACTCATGGGTTTTTCATGTTTACGGAGTCTGAAAAACACTTCAAGAAAACTCCAAAATATCCTTTTTCGTAAAGTAGACTGGTGAGACCAAAAAAGAGATAAACTACTGCTCAACAGATTTTTTCTTCAAACACTTTAACGAGCATGAAAAGAAAAAGATTTCTCGGCAATCTTTTCATGTTTAGAGAGTCTGAAAAGAGCTTAAAGGGAACTCTAGGGGGTTCCTTTTTTGTATAACCTTTACGAGTTCGAAAAAGTGATAAAATTTTACTCGGTTACATTCTCATTGATTTATGAGCATGAGAAAGAACAAATACTAAGCTTGGTAACTTATTCTAATGTATTTATGTATCCCGAGCATGAGACTAAGCTCGGGATTGTTTTCATTTTTACGCAAGCTTTAAAACAAAACAAAACTATGCTTGGGATAGATTTTATTTTTTACACAAGCTTAAAAACTAAACTAAACTATGCTTGGACATGGTTTCATTTTTACACAAGCGTGAACCAGAGGAAACTATGCTTGAGGTAGGTGGTTTCATTTTTACATAAGATTGAACCATAGAAAACTATGCTTGGACTTCCCAACGCATAACCAAGGGATGGTTGGTACTTAGCCCCCAGCTTAAGAAACTAGTGGATTAACTTCACCATGAAGTCTAGAGGCTGAAAGCATTGGCCCCCAAGCTTCGGTTCGTCCAACGACACAGGAGGATGAAAAGAAGCTTCAAATACTATATGTAATGAATTACTTGACTCAATCAGAGAGGGGAAAAATATTTCATTTTTTAATGAGCTTGACATAGGAATAAGAAATATGCTCACGAATCCAGGTTCAATCCCTAGACCTCTGTTTCATTTTTTAACGAGCTTGAAACAGAAACATGAACTATTCTCATAAGCTCTGTTTCATTTTTTAACGAGGTTTCTACAGAGACGTGAAAAGTATCCTCACAACTGGTTTCATTTTTTAATGAGATTGAAATTAGAAAACTATGCTCAAGGTTGGTTTCATTTTTTAATGATCTTGAAATAAAAAAACCATCCTCAAGGATGGTTTCATTTTTTAAGCTCATTAAAAAATGAAACCAAGCTTGAGCATAGTTTTCTGATTTCAAGCTCGTTAAAAAATGAAACCAGTTGTGAGGATAGTTTTCGCATCTCTATATCAAGTTCGTTAAAAAATGAAACAGAGATTATGAGAATAGTTCATGTTTTTTTTTCAATCTTGTTAAAAAATGAAACATAGGTCTGGGGATTGAACCTAGATTCGCGAGCATAGTTCTTGTTCACGTGTCAAGCTTGTTAAAAAATGAAATAGTTATTCCCCTCTCCGACCGAGTCAAGTACTTCACTACATATATTATTTTAATCTTCTTTTCATCCTCCTGTGTCATTGGACAAACCAAAGCTTGGGGGGCAATGATTTTAGCGTCTGGACTTCATGCTGAAATTAAGCCACTAGTTTCTTAAGCTGGGGGGTAAGTACCAACTATCCCTGGGTTATGCGTTGGGAAGTCCAAGATAGTTTTCTATGGTTCAAGCTTGTGTAAAAATGAAACCACCTACCTCAAGTATAGTTTCCTCTGGTTCACGCTTATGAAAAAATGAAACCAAGTCCAAGCATTGTTTTGTTCAATTTTTAATCTTGTGTAAAAAATAAAATCCGTCCCCAGTGGAATCGCCAATTTTGTTATCAGTAAATGTGGACATAAACTGATCTCCCGAGATCAGTGTAACAAAGTGACATCATCACATTACGTCACTCCGGGAGTTTGTACTTCGGGAGTTTCACCACCAGCAAATGCTCGAAGTTTCGAAGTTTTGAAATGAACGAGAACCATTCATCATGCAAATAAAATCCAACCATCCAATCTACTTCGGTGAAATGAACTTTGGAAGATTGAAGGAATGTGAAGGATAAATCACCCGAAGCATCGAAGGTCGAAGTCAAAGCTAACTGTTGATATACTTCGGGAGCGTTCTCAACCGATGATCAAGCATAGTGGAAGGGTAGTGTAAGTGGAGGTGTTAACCAACAACAAGCAGTCACTACTACTTTATGACTTATTCGGTAGGTAATCACTCCAAAGGAATTGCTACTCCAGAATTAAGAAGCCATGAATATCTGAAGTCCTGAAGTAAATCAGAATCGTCCATCTCATCGTGACATTAAAACATGATCATTTTTTTTATAAGTGATCAAGCACTTTCTTGGATTAGCTCCTGGTCACCACCTGTGGTCCTATGGAATAGAGAAATAAGGGTAAAAGAAGAGGCAACACTTAAATCAATAAGCCCATGGTTTTTGCGCATATGTTCATATGTAAATGGTTTGAAGAAAGCGCCTCATACAAAGTTAATTTGAAAGAGAGTTAACAATAGAACAATAAAGAGAATTGATAAAAGATCAAATATGAATCTGTTGGTGAACCGAGAACAAAGCAGAAGCATGAGTACGATATAATGAGTTGATCCATGTCTGTGATCAATTCACGAAGACAAAATAACTGACACACAGTCATGATTAAGATATTTAAATCATGAGCATTATAAATAAAAGATAAAAGGAAAAACAATATTATTTAAAGTTTAATATTATCATTTAAATGAAAAGGTACAATGGTTCAAATATCAAAAGACACATTGATTCAAATTCACACCAATTGGAAGACTATATAAACAAGAAAGAATGGTCAGAAAAAAGTGTAGTTGAATTTGTTGAAGTATATATATTTATATCTAATGGATTGAATGAAGGTTCATTCTATCAGGTTGGTGCCTATTTACAAGCTGGGTCTTGTATAAGGATTGGATTCCTCACATCTCAGTTGGATCTGAGATCAACAAGTTGGGACTTGTTATGAGGGTTGGATTCCTCATTTCTCAGTTGGATTTGAGAACTACAAACTAGGTCTTGTAACAGAGATTCGGGTATCTCATAGTTGTTTGAAGATGATATTCAAAGATTGATCTTATGTATTCAATCAATTTAAATAAATAAATAAAGTATTTATTCTTTTATATATTGGTTGAGAAAATGAAATGAATATATGTTGTTTAGTTCATTTATGAAAAGTGGAAAATTGTCCAAAGTTTTATGACGTTGATTCACTCCCNCCCCCCCCCCCCCCCCCTCTTAGTTTCAAGTATCCATTTCAACAATTGGTATCAGAGAGGGTGCCTTCAACATATTTTAAACACTAAAGTTATATTAAAAAATAAAATGGATGGACAAATTGTTATCTCCACAAATGAAGATCCCTTATTTGATGGAACATATTATTCATCATGGAGGGAAAATATGAAAAGATATCTGAAGTCAAGAGGATATGGAGTTTGGGATTCGGTAGTAAGTAATCACTGGAACTTAACTACTTCAAAGAGAAAAACCAAAACTGCAAAGGAGGCAAGGAGAAACAATTCAGTATCCTTAAAAGAAATCTAGGATGGATTGTCAGACCAAGTCAAAGAAAAGATGAGGCACTACAAATATGCTAAAGAATTATGGCTCCAACTAGAAAATTGTTATCAGAATGAAACACGAGAAGAAGAGAAATCCTATCAAAGTGAGGAACAAGACTCGGGTAAAGAGGATTCCTGTCAGCATAAAGAACAAAACTCGGAAGAAGAGAATTCTTATCAAGATAAGGAACAAGATAAAGAAAAGGAAAATTACAATCAGATTGAAGAACATGATATAGAGAAAACGATTTCTAATCAGAATGAAATACAGGATTTGATGTAAATCTCATTCAACAATGAGGAAGAAAACCTCATCAAGGAATTGAGGCATACCTTAGTAGTCACTAAAGAAAAATTGCATAATCTTAAGACTAATGTTACAGTTGCAATAGAAGAGATTCATATGGAACTAGGAAATTATATACATATTAAAGTTCCTATGGATGCTCTTGACAATATTGAGTACACAACTATGTGCACTCTATAAGAGTTGGATAAAATCCAAAAAGAAGGATATGTTGCTACTTCAACAGTTAGATTAATCTAACCATGAAGAGCATGAGCAAAAGATTCAGTTAGAAAACAAAGAAGAAGAGATCAACATATCGAAAATTGAAGTTACTAATCTAATAGAAGAGATGGAAGAATTAAATACACATGACAATAAAAGAAAAGAAGTACTAAATGAAATAGAATAATTAGTTAACAAACTAAACACTCAACTTGAGGAAATTAAAGAAAGTGAAGAAGAACTAAAGATCCAATTAACTAGGAAAGAAAATTCTTACAACATGTTGGAATTGGAGAACATCAACTTCAAAAAGATAAATGAAAGAACTAATGCAGATCTAATGAATCAAATTGAAGAATATAAGAAAGTGGAAGAAGCCCTAAAGATTCAATTGACTAAAAAGGAAGAATTATGTCAAATGTTGAAGTTAGAAATAGTCAATCTCAAAAAGATGAATGAAAAGACAAATAAGATTGTCAATTTCCATAATAGCTCAGCTATCCTAGATAAGATTTGGAAGAGCCAAATATTAGCTGATGAAAAAATTGGTCTTGGATATAATAAGAAAGAAGAGAGTGAAAAGTAGAGCACCATTTACAAACACAGGAAAGGATCGTCCTTCTCAGAAGGAAACAATGCAATCACAAACCAATTACAAGCCATGAACTTTGTTAAGGAAGGAAGCTATATAAGTAAAAATGAAGAATAAAATTGAATGATAGATCTCTCAAGACAAACTAAAATCAAGAATGGAAACACCTTCAATGGCTATTGTTTTTATTGTCATAGTTTTGGCCATAAATTAATGGATTGCAATAAACTAGAGAAAGGATATTCAAGAAAATCCAAAAACTCAATTAGATGTTGGAGATGCAATTTTGTTGGGCACACAACAAAAAATTTTCATACAATGAGATGTTACAACTATGATAGGTTTGGGCACAAATCCCAAAAATGTAGGAGTTCAAAAAGTCAATCCTTAAATAAGCCATTCAAGTCAGTAAGAAAACCTATTAAAAGTTGGAAAAAGAAAGGAGATGACAAATCTCCAAAAACACAATTAGAAAGAGAAGATCCAAAAAGAAGAATATCTCATAGAAAGATATGGAGAAGAAAATTTGAAGGAGAAAGTAAGAAAGATGATATTACACCTGAAAATGAAGAAATTAATAATAAGAAAATTATGGGTGAAGGTCCTAATAAAGAATGTGAAATTCAATATGAAATAAATCAACCCAAGAAAAGGAAGTGCCTATAGAAAAATATAGGACAATATCAAATTCTGATGATGTCATAATTTGTTAGCCAAAGAAAGAAAATACAAAAACAAGTTTAAATTGATTTTTACAAAATCTAAGGATTATGCCAAGAGTTTTTCAAATTAACATATGCAAAATCTTGACTATCTATAGATTAGTGGTCAAAAGAAAAATCATTAGTAGGGTTAGTTGTAGAATACAAGAAGAGGAAAAATAAAGGTAGCAGAGAAGTTCAAGGGGTATCATTCAACAAAGATCAATTGATAACAAAATTGATATTTAAATCAATTGGTATCATTCCTCAATTAATATTCCTGTGAAATGTCAAAGAAGAATAAGAAGAAGATCAAAAATATTAGTAAAGATTCATACTCTTCTTCTATTTGACAAAGGAAAGTCAATAAAAACTCTGGAGGAGTATTTTGGTTATCAAATAAGAAAGAAATTAGATTAAGTTTTGAAAGAATTGATCACTACAAGTAGGTACCACTACAAGTTGGTATCAACAGACTACTTATTTGAACACAAATATCCCAATCAACTGAGATAAGAAGTTAGTAAATTAATAGGGAAGATACCTTGTCAAGAAGATATACCCTTTCAGAAACAAAGAGGGAGAGTAGTCAGATACATAGAGAGAATATTGATAGGGGGGGTCATTCAGTTATTGGAGGTAGAGCATGATTGCAGGGGGAGTTACCCAAGTTCATATTTTGGTCAAGAACATGCAGACGAACAAAGGTTGATCATAAGGGGATAAACCATTTTTCATTGATGTCAAAGGGGGAGAGTAACTTCATAGAGAAAAGCATCATCACAGGGGGAGTTTTTTTATGAAGTCAGTGTGTTTCCCTCAATGACAAAGGGGGATATGTTTTCATTGATGTCAACGGTCGATGTCATTGTGATGTGATGATAAATTGGTATAATGAATTGTCATTGATGTCAATAGTATAACAGTTAGAAGAGAATGAAAATGTCAAACAATATGCAGAGAATGAAAATTTCAAACAGTATGCAGATATTCAAGCTTAGAAGCAAGGACATTAATCAAAGCTCAGAAGGAAGAGTGCATTATAGAACTACCATCGGGATCGAAATCCCCACAGCAAAAATCCAAAGGATTCAAGAAAGAATCCTGCTCATTGAGATATTTTTAAGGATTAGTCGAGCAGAAGACATAATGCGAGGTGTAGAGGAATCCACTCTAAATCTCATGAGAGATAGCATGCAAAGAATCCATGTATAGAAGAAGCAACGAAGCATAAGGTATTAAAAGTCTCAAGAAAAATAACGATGAACAGATCAGAAGAAAGATCGTTAGATTGAGGTGAAGTTAGTGTTTTGAAGAATTATATCTGGACCGTCAGATCTGGGAGTTAAAAGAGAAGGATCCTTGGAGGATTGGTCAACGATCAGATCAAGTCGTGACCATTGGATATGCAAACGCTAGATCAAGGGCAGGGATTGATTGCGTAGCACGAAGGGATTTTTAAAAAATGTGTTAATTCCAATCCCACAATTAGTCTAGACCATTGATCATCACCCGCCAATAGATATACGGTTGGCATCAGTTCCACTACCAATGAGAAGTTTCCATTGCAGATCTCGATGATAGTTTTAAATGTCGTGCTAGTTGGGACCCTACAATAATCCTTGATCATTGATCTACTTTTATAGCAAGATTTGACTCACCATTGCAATCTTGCACAGAGGGCCTTTTTCCATTTCCCTATGTAGACTTTTTATCCCTTTTTGATGAATCCAGAGCTAAAAAATATACATATTTCCACATATATGATCCCTAATTGCTATGCAAGATGCGCATACGCATGCTGCTCCATTACAGCTCGTGTATATTGGGATTTGTGCCAAAAAATACAAAATGAGGTTGTGTTTCCATGTCACGACAAAAGATCTCTGATCCTTGGCCTTCCATGTCCTGGAAACGTTCTGAATCAGCCCTTCAATTGCATTCTGGAGGCTATAAGAGGACAATTTCGAACTATGGAGAAGAAGGAGAAATCATTCAACTTTGAGAGCAAAGTTACTCTGGAGAAATTACTACATATTGAGTCTTCATCCCTTTGTCCCTCAAGTCTGAACACAGTGTTCATCCCCCAAGCTCTTCCTTTATTATTGAGAGGACCTCTTTGCCTCTTTCTCATGAGCTTTCCTTTGGTGGAGGATTGAAGTGGTGGGGACCTAGTTGGAAGGAACTTGGTTTCTTGGTTTCGAACTGTGCCGACACGAAAATCTGTAATGTTGACACTTCTACTGATCAATTATTAATAGAAATACTCCTTTCCTATCCTATTGGTATCTTGAAAATATATGATTATTATCCATGGGCATGATTGTAATGTTTATTAATGGATTATTCTATCTGATGTGCTAGTCCATTTTATATCATCACTATATAGTTGATTTTCCTATTTGTTGAGAACTTCTCGCAAGTATAAAGATTTGGGTCAAAGTGCTCAACGGTGGAACATCATCAAATGTTGGATTGAGGTAGGCCTCTTTCTTGTATTGCACATTAGTCTATATAGCATATGTTGGAATTGAGTTGATTTCTGCAGTTATACCTGTCTGTTGTGGTTTACCCTTGGCCATAGAGAATTTTTCCCTTGTAACCGAAATGGTGACTCCACTGGGGAGAGATCTTCCTTCTAAGGGTTGAAGTAATTTTTCTTCTTACATTTATCTTTTTCCTTTGTGTTCTTGTCATATCATTGTTCGATGGATCTTGTTCACTCTGAGTCTGAGTTTTTAGCCTTTTCCCCTTACCTGGCCTTGTTTTAAAGAATATATGCCCTTTTTTCCTTGACAGTTGCATATACACGCTTGTTGTCTCACTGCAAGAAGCGTATATACGCTATGTTCTCCTCAACAGTCACGTATACCACTTCTCCTTACTTGTTTGCTTGGTTGAGTGACTTTTGGGTAGGATTTAAAGATTACTGAGCCTTCTCAGGTCTCTATAGTGTCTATTGAGATTATCTGGGATGACAGGAAGCCTGTTTGGAGTTGAATTTTTGGGCGTAGTCTTTCTCTTTGTTTTCTATTTTTAATTTGTGCTTGGCTTCTGGGTTGTTTGCTTGGTTGCCCGGTATTCTACTTGAGTTACTGCTTTTATACACAGTAGAATTCACCTGTCAAGTTGCTTATCAGTCCATGCATTTTATTTTAGGAATATTGAAAATACAAAAAAAATAGGCATTTTGCATTGGTTGGCATTTTTTTCTTTGAATTTTTATCATTAGCTTAGCACATTTAGCGAAAGGTTGTATTTTACTTCTGAATTACAGATTTGAAATTGAAGACTGCACTATTTTTATTAGCATATCATTCATTGAAAAGTTAAATATAGACTTTGCATTATATCCATATTTATTTCCTGGCAAAGTCATAACACCATGAGTTTCACTTCCATACCTTTTTGAGTAACCACGACCAATAAAATTTATGCTTTAAACTAAAATTGATTAGTCACAATTTTATTTTTTAGGGTGCACAAACTAGCTTATAATTTAGTGCCTTGGAATAGGATTTTGTGAGTAAACTTCTCCAAGGTAGTTAAATCAACATTTGTGTCCAAGACAGGGATCTGAGAAGTCCATTGTATAATCAGTAAGATCAGGAGGCTCTACTCACATCAGATTTAATCATGAGGTCCCATGAAGTTAGTTGAAGGGATAACCCCTGGATACTCACCTAGCGTCAGAGATATTTCTGTGGATTTATTTGTATTTGGGGATCTTGCTAGTGCCCATACCTCTATGAGAGGTGGTGCTTTCAAGGTTTCGGGATTTGCTACCCTGCCCATATGGTGATACGAACTTACGACTGCCCGCCTATGCATTGGTTATACAGTGTTTTATTAGTTTCTTGACTTAGGTATCTCATAGGTTACTTGCAGGGGTTATTTTRCTTGTACCCTGAGTCAGATAAGGGTTGGACAAAACACATCCTTTATGGAGGATTACCTCTCTGGGGAGGATCTGACCGACTAGTTTTTAAKCCGACGAGGGCCCTTATAACTAATTCTGTTACCTCCAAAATTTAGCGAGGAGTCTCAGGTCCCTCCTGGACGAGACATACCTTCTTTTGCAAGGGAGGCCACTCMGCCACTTTAGCCTGTTTACATGCATATTGGTTGTTTGACTTTTTGGTATGATCTTTAACTACTAGTTGACCTTAGGCATCTATTTTGGGTTTCATCATTATGGAMAATGRAGTTTCTTTTGCTCCCTCATTCACTGCTACCCACCCCATGATACCTCCTAATTTCATGGGGGTGGACCCTTTGTTTTTTACAATGGTATGCAGAACTACAACGCTCAGTCCGCACCTTGGGTCTTTAGCCGTTTTTCTGTTGATATGCCTTCCCCCATGCAACCCTTTCCCTGGCCCACATATATGAATCCTATCATTGGACCCGAGGGCACCATGGCTTTGATGCCTACTTCTTCGTTTGATATGAGTCGTGCCCCCATGGGAGGTTAGAACCTTCCCCCCTACAAATCCAATACTAGCTATGCTCTTTTAGGAGACAGTACTAAGATGGGTGCCTATCCCACTTATTACCCCCCACCCATGTATCTTTTGTCTTCCATGTCATTTCCTTTGAACACATTTTCCATGACAGGTCCTCAATTACCACCAGGTCTTTCATATGAACATAATCAATTTTACAATTTGGGCTACCCTCTTTGTGGGACCCCTTCACAAGGGGGAAACATATATCCTCACTCGAATAATACTTATCCTACCTCGGTCTCTTCAAAAACCTTAGTGACGATGCCCATCCAAACCTCTTTGGACCATTTTGGTGTGAACCAACACCTTTCTGGGCTAGGGAAAGAGGTATACCAAGATCCTACATGGCTTGCAATTTTTCAGAATCAATCTTTCCCCGAACCGTGGAATCAAATGCCACCATCAATCACCATCCCAGTCATTGTCAATCATACTGGTGCTCCATCTCCAACCTCTTCTAGTTATGTTAGAGATGGGTTGACTTCTTCTAGAAACTACGTCGACAACTTGCCCCCAACCTCTACCAATTATGTTGGGGGCACCATTCTTTTTTCCCTAAATCATAGCCATGTCATGTCTCCTTCTTCTATTCATCATAAAGGAGACAACTCTCTTTCTCCTGCTAGTTACATTGAGAAGCCCAGACACCTCAGACGTAAGCCTAAATTCTTTTGCAGGACTTGCGAAGGAAGTCACCTTACTCGTTTGTGCCTGATTACTGTCGAGATACAAAAAGCATGGGGCTCACCCAAGGGCCCTTCAAATTCTGAGGCATCTGTGGTTTCTCTTCACACCACTTTGCCCTTGATCGTCTCGGTGGTTCCATTGACACAATCTTCTCCCGACCGCACCCCCTTGGTTAAGGGTGAAGCATCTCTTGCCCCCATTACTATGCTTCCTCTTCAGCCTATAATTGAAGAAGTGGCCACACCAGTGAAATCTATGGTCAACCCTACTCTCCCTTAAGAGAATGACGCACCTCTCATCCATGTCATCAACATTTCACACCCTCCCCCTTCTGAATGAGAGATATTTATTCTTCCCCTGAATGCTCTCCCTCCAAGTCCTGACGAGGTTCCTTTCGATTGGGAAGACCTGATGGGACATCCCATTCCCCCACCTATGTATTTTCCATTAAGAGACATTATTCGAACCATCACAGAGATTGTATGCTCTGTTAGCACCTTCTCCTCCTTGACTTGGAAAGCCTTGGGTTTTCCCAAGCTCTTGTCAGCTATCCGCAAGATACTGACTTTCGACAGAAGGCCGAGACGGGAGCCTTGGCATCCCCCTTTACATGTTTATTAGACTCCCAATAACGAGTCTCAATTAATCTCTTTTTCGACTCGTCCAAAAACTGAAAATATCATTGAGTGATTTGTCCCTTTCACACTCGTTAAAATTGGATTTGAAAGATCACGAGTCCTAATTGAGCTCTTTTCTAACTCGCTATCAAAAATAGAAAAGATTGTCGAGTGAACTTGTCTTTTTCACACTCGTAAATTGGATTTGAAAAGACGTCTATTTGGCACAATTTTACCCCTTTTTTCACACCAAGTAGACTAAAAGATATAAAAAAGGACATTTTTTGGCGTTAAGTTGTGATTGCATCTCATGCCCTCGCTTGCTGTATTGAGCCTTTAGCCGGTTCTTTCTTTGCGTTATAAACCATTGCCTAAGCATTTTTCATCCTCAACCAAGCAGAGCCTTGTTTTTATCCTTCGCAATTTGACACCCTATACCCTGGATGGAACATCGCCCCAATTGTCCATCTCCCACATGCATTTCCTTGCATTAAGCATAGGTATGTTCCACTATTGGAACTAGTTTTTCTTACTTGTGAAACTTGTTCCCTCCTCTGTATCATAGCATTCATTTGTTAGGAAAAAAAAACATACGAGTGGGAAAGGAATACTATATTGTAATTGGCAGTAGTTGTGTCACCTTTGAACAGAGCACAAAGTTATTAAGTCTGTGTGTCATCATAATTTTGGGTTTAGCATGGCCTTATGAAGCTGATTGCGCTACAAATTTTTCTCTACCGACTGGTTACTCTTCCAGTCCCTATAGAGAACGTTATTGATGCCTCCTACATATAATTGTCACATCATTGTGTCCATGCTACCGGAGTCTACCATATGTCTAATGCTCTTATTCAAAGGAAGTCTATCAACCTGTGTCGGCCACTCCTTAGAAATCTTGACTTTGCATGTCTTCCATACCTTCAGTTTGTCTCAGAATCACATGATACTTTGGTCTTATCATGCACCCTGGCCCTACTTTCATCATTGGTAGGTCACCTTGAACCCAAAAATCAATATTTCATCATTGGTCATTGACTAGGAGGTTTCCCTTGTGTTCGACGGCAAGACATCTATTCACACTTTGGGATTTGTGCAGTGTATTGGATTCCATTAGCCTTATTGGTGGTTTCCTCACCTTTGCCAACAATTTTTCATCATTGGCTACTATTCAGAGGGTCCTTTTCGTGTCCTGCTTGCATTTGGCACATGCAAAAGACACACAGGGTCGTTGGTTCGTGAACATGTTCTTCATTCAATCTCCACCAAATCATGAATCTCCTGATTTGTTCCTCGTGTTGACTGATGAAAGATGCCTCAATTCTCTCCTTTTAGTGGGTCTCCTTCCATCGAATTCAGCTCATTTATTCTAGATATGGGACCTAGATTTTTATGAGTACCTTGAGGCTTACAGTCATTAGTGGTAGGCTCTCTCACCATTGACAGATGGGAATACATCAATGTCCCCTGATCAATGGATCTTGCAAGTGTTCGACACCAACTCCTTTATTCACATTTGCAAACATGTACTCAGTGCCTTGATACCTACATTCATTATTGGTAGGATATCTCACGTTTGTTAACGGTATACTTCAATGACTGGTAATCAAACGATGTCTCATCGTGTTCGACCTCAACTCATTTATTCACATGATGTAGACTTGCACCATTGGCGGATAGTGTAGAATACTTGAAGACATCACTATGTGGCCACAACTTTCCTAAGTTGTTGCTTCCATTTCATTAGACCAATACCTATTTGACTTCAGTGATCATGGAAGATCAGATTGTACTACATGGTATAAAGATATCTTCAGATTGATTTTTGAGACTGGTTTCACTGGGCCTTGTTCATGACTATGACAGCTTTTGGCCTTGTTCGTGAATATAACCGCATTTGTATTTTCCTATTCATGGCCATGAACACTTGTTTGGTATATTTACCACATGGATCTGCATTGTATTCTTGGCAACCATGTATGCAAAGTTAGTACATAATGTAATGAGAAATTGAGTTTGTCTAGCTGGTTTGCTACCACTCCACTTCTGGGTTATTTATAATGTATTTTAGTCATCGAAAATACTCCTCTGATCTCACACATTAGGGGGCATATGCTATAGCAAGATTTGCCTCACCATTGCTATCTTGCACAGAGGGCCTTTTTCCATTTCCCTATGCAGACCTTTTATTCCTTTTTTATGAATCTAGAGCTAAAAAATATACATCTTTCCACATATATGCTCCCTAAATGCTATGCAAGATGTGTATACGCTTTTTTCTCCATTACATCTCGCATATATCGGTATTTGTGCCAAAAAATACAAAATGAGGTCGGGTTTCCATGTCATGACAAAATATCTCTGATCCTTGGCCTTCCATGTACTGGAAACATTCCAACTCGGCCCTTCAGTTTAATAATGGAGGCTATAAGAGCACAATTTCGAACTATGGAGAAGAAGGAGAAAGCATTCAACTTTGAGAGAAAAGTTACTATGGAGAAATTACTTCATATTGAGTCTGCATCCCTTTGTCCCTCAAGTCTGAACAGAGTGTTCAGCCCCCAAGCTCTTCCTTTATTATTGAGAGGACCTCTTTGCCTCTTTCTCATGAGCTTGCCTTCGGTGAAGGATTGAACTGGTGGGGACCCAATTGGAAGGAACTTGGTTTCTTGGTTTCGAACCGTGCTGACATGGAAGTCTGTAATGTTGACACTTCTGCTGATCAATTATTAATATAAATACTCCTTTCCCATCCTATTGGTATCTTGAAAATATATGATTATTATCCATGGGCATGTTTGTAATGTTTATTAATGGATTATGTTATCTGATGTGCTAATCCCTTTTATATCATCACTATATACTTTCTTTGCTTGTTTGTTGAGAACTTCTCATAGGTATAAAGCTTTGGATCAAAGTGCTCAACAATGGAGCATCATCAAGAATTGGATTGAGGTAGGCCTCTTTCTTGTATTTCACAATAGTCTATATAGCATATGTTGGAATTAAGTTGATTTATGTAGTCATAACTATCTTTTGTGGTTTACCCTTGGCCATAGAGAGTTTTTCCCTTGTAACATCTACTCCGGGAAAATTCTTGACCGTTGGATCTAGTTGAGTGGAAGGACAGAGTAAGCCATAAAGAAGGACCATCAGATCTAAAGCAAGAGATTCGAAATGTTTCTCAGTAATTAGATCAAGATTTGATATAGAGATAAGTATTAGTCGTTGATACGGAATAGAAAAGGGGAACTGTTAGATCAACAGTGGTCAACTTTGGCATTGACCACTTCGGCAGAAAAGGGTTGAGAACAAGTAAGATTACACAAAGGTAAAAGTCCCGAAAAGGACATGAGTCGTCTGATCCGAGGAACACTTCGGATAATATACCAAGCATTGGATCGAGTAAAGTAGAAGGACAGTGTAAGCCAAAAATGTTTTGAAGAGAACATGAGTCATCCGATCTGGGAAATATTTCAAGAGTCATATTGACCGTTTGATCTATATAAAGTGGAAGGATAGGATAAGTACTTACGAAGGCTGGAGCCTCGAAGTCCCGAAGTAAATGAGAACCATCGAATCTGGACAATATAGGATGGTCGTTGGATCAGAATAGTGGTCAACTTCGGCACTGACCACTTCGACGAAAAAGGATTCAGAACATATGAGTTCACCCGAAGGCCAAAGTTCCAAAGTCACTCTCATTTTTCGATCTGAGATACATTTTGGGAGTTAGGACAATCGTTAGATATAGGAGAATAACGTGTGCCACATGAGGAGATCCACATCAAAAAGGACATGTGGCGTAATCAGATGATGACAAGTGTGAAAGTGCAGTTGGAATTTTAGGTATGCGTAAGTCACAAATCTAAGTGACATGTGGCCGCCACTTAATTAGAGCCACGTCAACAAGTTATGTCACTCTGGGATTTTGTAATTTAGGATTTTCACCACCTGCAAATGCCTAAAGTTACGAAGTTCTGAAATGAACAAGAACCGTTCATCGTGCAAATAAATTCCAACCGTCTAATCTACTTCAGCGAAATGAACTCTGGAAGATTGAAGGACTGTGAAGGAGAAATCACCCGAACCATCGAAGGTCGAAGTCAACTCTCACCATTGATCTACTTCAAGAGCGTTCTCAACCAATGATCAAGCGTAGTGGGAGGATATCGTAAGTGGAGGTGTTAACCAATAGCTAGAAGTCACAACATCTTTATGACTTATTTGGTAGGTAATCACTCTGTAGGAATTGTTAATCCAAAATTCAGGAGCCATGAATAGCCGAAGTTCCGAAGTAAATGAGAATAGTCCATCTCATCGTGACATTAAAATGTGCTCATTGATTTTGATAAGTGATCAAGCACTTTCTTGGCTTAGCACCTAGTCACCACCTGCAGTCATATGGAATAGAGAAATAAGGGTAAAAGAAGAGGCAATGCTTAAATCAACAAGGTCGTGGTTTTTGCGCATGTTGGTCCTAAGGTCTACACCTAATGGCTAAAGGGAAAATTTAGGCCACCTATCAGTTTATAATGATTGCTTATTTAACGTTTTGTTGGTTGGTCAGAGGGTTATTCTATCAAGGCAAAGGCAAGGTTGGGTTGGCATAATGATATGGATGAGGGCCCTCCTTGGCTGATGGCACACTAATGACAGACCAGTGAAATAATATAAAACAGAGAGAAACAACAAACTACTCAATGAATAATCTGTTGTAAGAAGTTCGATACTTCAAATATCATTTCAAGACATCAAGCATGTATGAAAACACAATAAGTCCCAGAGGTTGCAGAAAAAAAATCTTTACCAAAGCATTAGTTGTTTGACAGGTTGCATGTCAATAAAAATAAGTCATACAATAGCTAAAAGGAAATGAAATGTACGTTGCACAAATAAAAAACGGTATTCAAGATAAGAATGAAAACACATGAAGAGTTGAATGAAACACTGCCATCAAAAGTATATTCACTAGGTAGAGAGATTTAATCCATGCATAAAACGGGTCCAACTAGTATGTTGTATTGTTATTCTTTCCTCAAAAAATCTTACCTTTACAATATCCAAAAACTAACTATTTAAGAGAGTTGTAGAGGCTCTCATCCTTAGGGGAATGAGACCTAAATTTAGGGAAATGTTCATAAATAAAATAATTAACTCTACTAAGACACTGGACTTAATCAACAAGAGTGGTTCTCATCACACACCGAATACCACTCTTGCATCTAATCTAGGAAAATGTTGGACTTAATCAAATAAAACTACTACTGTCTCTACGATAGAATTGATTCATGTGCTGGAGGAACTGAGTGGTCGAAAATAGGCCTCAGAGTGACAAACCAGAGATCTATGTTGAATGAAGACATGTCTATGAGCTATTGGAGGCTACTGGAGATAACATGGTTGCATGAGCAGAGCCTGTTGAAGTGTTCTGGAACTAATCTGTGTCGGCCCGTGACTGAGACTTAACTCTCTATCGTACTTTGTCTCTCCTGTAACTTGAACTTCTTCTTGATTTCTCTATGATAAGCTGATTGTGAACAGGAAGACATGGAGGTGGGCATCCAATAGGAAAATAGAACATGTGAAGGTGGACGACGTGGATGTAGATGGAGTGGAGGGGAGGTGGAGGCGATAGACGTGTGTGGAAGACAGATGGTGCACGGTGAGAGGGGCGAAAGTAGTGAGTAGGATGAGTGGAGGCAGCGTAGATGTGACACGGTGTCATATAAGAACGTGATTTTGGAAGTCGTTGAGGGTGGTTTGGGTCTAGACCACCTTTGGGTCCGCAATCCCCCACAAACTGCCACGTACCCTTCCAACAAAACCATGGTTTAAATTATGGGACCACCTTGGAAAATTAATGTAATAGTAGTTTGTGTCCCCGCAATGAACTATAGTCGTTGATCTGAGCACGATATGAGACCTAGATGATATTCACCTGTTGCAAGGATCAATGGTTCAGGTTGATTTGAGATCAACAGTCTGTGCTTACTTTAGGAGTTTGGGCTTCGGGAGTTTCAAATGTTAGGCTTGGAAATTTCCCAGAAGAAAATCTTCGAAGAGCTGTGGCGGCCTAATGTTGTATGATGTCATGGCTATTGAGGTGTCTTGGAATGAAAGGTGACACGTGTCACATGGAAATGGGTGATTGACACAACCAAATGACCTGAGATGAATTCCACATGTCCTACCTCATTAGTGTGCCACGTGTGTCATCTGTTGATTTCCACGTGCTTCGACACTTTGAGACTTCGACTTGCTAGGCTTCGAGACTTCAGGAGTTTCAAAATGTTAAGCATGAAGATCTCCCGGAGGAAAACTGCTGAAGTGGTTGATCTGCTTCCACATGTATCTATCGATGTATGGTCCTAATTTATTCCAGGTTTTCAACACTTCGGGCTTCAAGAGTTTCAAATGTTAGTGCTTCAAAATATCCCAGAGGAAAAATCACCAAAGTAAATGATATTTCACTGCGTGTCCTAATGGATGAATGGTCCAGATTCTCTTCAGAAGTCTGGATTTCAGGAGTTTCAAATGTGAAGCATGAAAAATATCCTAGATGAAAATCTATGACGTGAATGATCTTCTGCCATGTGTCCCTTCAGATGGATGGTGTAGATTTACTTCGAGACTTCAGGTCTTTGGCTCTTCAGGACTTTTGAATGTGAAACCTGAAAATCTCCCAGAGGAAAATCCCCAAAGTGAATGATCTGTTTTCATTTCATGACCGACGAACGGTCTAGATTCTCTTTAGAAATTGCTTCGGGAGTTTGGGACTTTATGAATGTAAATCTTAGAAAACTCCCAAAGGAAAATCGTCGAAGCGACATGTCAGGTTCTCGCGACTTTGGAGGCTTCAAGTATTTGGGAACTCAGTACTTCGAACTTGATATTAAAACCCGCATGATTTTGGAACTCGAATGGACGAGAGTCGTTGATCTATTTGACCTGATGGATCTCCGTCGTTGAAAAATAACCTGTATGTTCCCACAGTCTGAGCTTGAGATTTGCTGCTCTAGATTGTTGCGTTGTGTGCATAGACATTTCTTGTGCATATAAAAGGCTTGGTAGACTTGCGGTGAGCTCAATCAATGGTGCACATGATGAAAAGAATTCTGAAACAAATATGACATGTATTTTACCCTTCCAGAAAAATAGAAACAGAAATGCTCGAAGACTAAAAAAAACGAATAAGATCCAAGACACTCAGTAGTGGGAAACTGACTTAACCAAATAGAAAAAGAAAAAATTGATGAAGGCATAGGGAAAAAGAGAGGAGAGGTAGGGGATGCAGACCTAGGTTACAACATTGGCTCCAATTGGGGTTAGCTTGTCCCTGTGAGGTGCTAATAACTATATATCGTGCCTTGATATTAGATAACTACTCTTAACTTTCATCACTTACCCTCATTTTTGTCTGTCATCCCTGCATATCTGTTATTGTCCCTCAACCATGCATTTTATTGAATTAAAAAAAAAAAAAACTGAAACTACACCCTAGTGCCTTGTTGGGATATGGAGTCTTTATTCACACACAACTACCTAATCAAAAGAAACAATAAAGGAAAGTATCTATGGTACAAGAGGGGCCTTCCCCCATTCTCAAACAAAATAGTGTTTCAGGAAGTGCTTATTTATTGGGCCTCTAAAGATCTGTGTATTGTTTAGATTGTGTCGGATGAATGTGTTGTTGTTCAAAATTTCAACCACCTTAAAAGGTCCAAACCAGAGGTTGTCGAATTTACCATGCTTGGACTTATCATCTCTTCTGGCATCCCACCTCAAAACCAGGTCACCTTCCTAAAAAATATCCTTCTTGGTTTTCTTATCAAAGGCTGATTTGATCTTGATTTGGTATGCCTATGTTCTCTGATCAAGTACCTCTCTTCTATAATCTATAAGATCCTCCGTTGGATGTCATTGGGCTCCTCAATATCCTCCAGCAAGAATTTCAGGACCGGTATACCGAGCTGAGTAGGAAAAACAATGTCTATTCCATAAAAAATTTGGAATGGTGAGGTTCCTAGAGACTTCTTAGTGCTGATCCGGTCAGCCCATAAGGTATATTTGAGTTTAGAGTCCCAGGATTTATTTATTTCAGTTAACAACGTTTTAATGATCCTGATGACAGTCTTGTTTGATGATTCTGCCAGGCCATTTCCCTAAGGGTAATAGGGTGTGCAATGTGTCAAGGAAATGTTGTGACAGCCACAGAATTCAATCATGGCTTTGGACTTGAATTCTTGGGCATTGTCTATTACAATCTTACTAGGGCAACCAAATCTGGAAAAAATATTAGTTTCTAGGAAATTCATGATTACCTTGTCAGTGGCATTCCTGGTGGGCACAACCTCAATCCATTTGGTGAAGTAGTCGGTGGAAGTGAGGATCCACTTGTGGTGTCCACTAGAGGGTGGATGTATTTCTCCTATAAAGTCTAGCCCCCATTGCATAAACGAACTACTGGAATTGATAGGTTTCAGGGGTAGTGATAGTAACTTTTGTTTCCCTGCAAACATCTAGCATTCATTGCATGCTCTAATAGTGGAAAAGACATCAGAGAAAAGGGTGGTCCAGTAATGCCCTGCCCTCTGGATCTTGAGCGTTGTGGCCTTCCAGTGCTGGTGCCCACTGCACACTCCTCTGTGCATCTCTATTGTTATTTGTTTAGCTTCATTTTCATCAAGATATCTTAATAGGATGCCAATAGGATATCTCCAATACAGGCTCTGGTTCAAGATGCAGAATTTGATAGCCTTCAATTTGAGAGACCTTGCCTTCGTCTTCTTCACATCTGGGGGACATTCGAAATGCTGTAGAAAATAGATGATGTTTTTATACCAAGGAGAAGAGGAGTAATTTTCAAATACCTATAGGTTGTCTTGTCCAGATTGTATGATAGGTGCATCTAATTGGGTGAAGGTTTGATGCAATTCTATCGCCTTGCAATTTCATTCTGATAGCAATTTGGCTAGTCCTTTCCCCTTGATCATCTTGGTGGGATTTATGTGCAATTCATACTCCAACAATTTGACAATCCATCTTCTTCTTTTCCCCTCACTAACTGGAAAAACCGGAATCTCTTTGAAACTACTACTAGGAACAAAGGTTGTTATTCTAGACTATAGCACATAAACCCTGAAGGCCTTGAGTGCTTTGACCAGTGCATAATCTCGTTTCTCTAATATATCATAATTTAGCTCAGAATCTTGGAGGTATTTTCTGAAAAAGGATATGGTCTTCTCATGCCCTTCTTCATTTTTCTACAGCATTACAACAACAATTGTTTCATCTGAGGCAAAGGAAAAGATGAATAAATCTTTGGTATAGTCAGGGCTGGCCAATATAAGTGCTTCAACTAACTCTTTCTTGATTGTTTGGAAAGATGATTTCTCCTCCAAATACCATTTTATCACAACATGTTTCTTCAACATGCTAGTAATAGGCTTCAGAATTTCAACAAAATTCGGCACAAAACGTCTGAGGAAGTTTATCTTACCAATAAAAGACTGGACAACCTTTTTATTTATGGGAATCTCAATTTTTTGAATGGCACAAACCCTCTTTGGATCAATTTTTATGCCTCTAGTTGATATGATGTGGCCCAAGAGCTTCCCTTCTGGCATGGAAAAGTGAGACTTCTTAGGATTGAGAGATATCCCATACCTCCTACATTTCTTGAAAACCTTCTCCAAATGCTGCAAATGTTCCTCACCAGACTTGGAAAAAATGGTAATGTCATCTAGGTATATGACCATGAATTTGTCCTTCTCCCCCACAAAATCTATGTCCATGGCCCTCTAAAAAGTGGCCCCTGCGTTCATGAGCCCAAAGGGAATCTTTTCATACATGAATGTTCCCCATGGGGTGGTGAATGTTGTCTTTTATTTATCTTCCTCGCAAATTATTATCTGGTTATAACCAGAGTATCCAGCCAACAAGGAAATTATGTGTGCACCTACCACCCTCTGTAAAATATGATCCATCTTGGGGAGGGGGTAATTTTCCTTCAAAGAACACTTGTTTAGATTTATGAAATCCACACATCATCATATCTCCCCACTCTTCTTCCTTACAGGTACTAAGTTGGCCACCCAGTTTGAATACCTCAATGGTACAATAATCTTGGCATCCAACATTCTTTTTATCTTTTTCTCAATTATGGACATTAACATGGGATTAAATTGTCTAATATTCTATCTGAATGGATTGGAGCCACTTTTTAGAGGGATCTTGTGCTAGATGATGTCAGTATCAAATGTCTTCAAATCTTCATAGGACCATGCAAAAGTATCAGCAAACTTTTTAATGAGACTGACATACCTGTCTTTTTGTTCTACATCCAATTCTTTGGATAGCTTGATGATCTTGGGATTCTCAGTGGTTCGAATATTGCACTATGTCACTTGCTCTTATTGATTATTCATGTTAGTTCCTTTGTAGACATTGTTGTTGTCGAACAATCTTTCCAATGGTAATAGTCCTCTTGGAATGTGATTGGTTTTCATCTCCAATGGTAATAGTCCTCTTGGAATGTGATTGGTTTGGATGCCAGCGCAGCAATCAAAGAGGATGGAGAAGGACGCAAAGCAAGTGAATGCCATGCAAGAAAACTAAAGAAACTCGCTGATAAAAGAGATGCTGCAAACGATGATAACACGACAAAGGAGGAGAAAAAGATAATAAATCTGTCCAACCATGATTTAAACAACGAAGAGGTGAAAATATTGAAGAAGGGATTGGGTTTTGCAATTGCTCTGAAAACCGTTCCCTTAGAAAACATAGTCTGCAGTATAGAAGACGGCATAAAAAAACCTCGGCGATGAAGACAAGGATATTATCAGGCAGGACTGTGCCCTGATCCTCAAGAATGAAAAACCACCAAAGAATAACATCAGCAAAAACGAGCATGAGGCCATCAAGAACCTCAGAAACAATAAAAACATTGTGATTCTGAAAGCCGATAAGGGTGGATCCACGGTAGTCATGAATAGAATGGATTACAACACCAAAATGAAAGAACATCTCACCACCACTGGTAGTTATAAAAAGTTAGAAAACAACCCAATATCCAAGGTCATCAAAGAAGTCAAAAAATCCATAAAATCTTCCAACCTAGACGAAACAATGAAGAAACGATTAACTCCAAGCTGCCTAATCACCCCTAGAATATACAGACTCCCTAATATCCACAAGGAAGGAGTTCCTATGAGACCAATTGTCAACACAATCGGCTCCCCAACCTATGAACTAGCCAAGTATGTAGCAAGGATCCTAGGACCTTTAGTTGGCAAGATAGACTCATACATCAAGGATTCAAGAGACTTCGTAGAACTTATAAAATAAGAGAAAATTGAATCAAAGGATATGCTCATCAGCTTTGATGTGGTTTCACTTTTTACTAAGATCCCGATAAATGAGGCCATTCGAGTTATAAATGAGGTTGCAGACCCTCAAATAGCCAAACTAGTAGAAGTTTGTCTTAAATCAACCTTCTTCAGCTTCCAAGGAGAGTTCTTTGAACAAACAAGTGGAGTAGCCATGGGATCCCCCTTATCCCCAATCGTAGAAAACCTCTACATGGAGAAGTTCGAGAAAATTGCCCTTGAAACATACCCCCTTAAACCATCTAGATGGAAAAGGTATGTTGATGACACCAATGTCAAG
>ML779144.1:1117968-1166364 GCA_009831015.1 Picea engelmannii | reverse complement strand
TATAATAAATTAGTTAATAAATCATATATATGAATGTTTTATTTTTAATAATTTTAAATTAAATGTATTAGGCTGCGTACTAAATCTATTTATTAGGCTGTTTCATTGAAGAATCTATTTACAGCTAGTAGTTAGCCATTATTGCATTCGAATCGTATTTACCTATATTTTTAAAGCAGATATTATTCTATTTCATAAACTCGTACCCAAGTCCCTATATAGTGAAACTTAGTTACAAAGTTTCTTATGTTATACATATTCAAAGCTATAAAATCATCCAATGGTCGCCATAGCGAGAGATTTCCAGCGTTAAATGTGAAGAGTTTGTGAATGGGTTTAAGTATTGTGAGGTTGCAAGCATAAATGTATAGGATCGTTCTCGGAAATTTTGAAAGAAAAGATACACCCCTCACAGATATTTTTCCCTAGATATAAATGAACACAAAGGCTCTTTCCACAAATCAGAAATGCAGATTTCAAGCAACACCAAACAAGCTAACTTTTGTACATTGAAAACATTCACCCAACTTAAATAGGGATAAGAAAATAGAGTTGAAACACTGTTATTTATCTTAGAAATCACTCTCATTTGTATTTGGTCACATAATTGGCCATTTTCTTTTAGGTATAGTAACCCTCTAATAAGTTCAGCAATACAATGATACTACCACTCAATTAAACTTTGTTCCAGGCACAGAAAAGAAAAAGTCCAGGTTTCTTTTTCTTTTCTTTTACACCACAGCAATTTCAATCATGAGCACAATTCCTTAATTTTCCACTGCTAGTGGGTTCATAATAGAAAATTATTATTCTCTTTCTAGTGGGTTCATAATAGAAAATGTTCTTCAATGTTAGCGATTGGAAATATTCAAACCTTTTATTCATGAATCATGGGCAATAAGTATCATAAGCATGCATGTAAGTTTGCTTAATGTAGCTAAAATACAATTTCAGAGACCAAAAAAAACATCAATTTTTTGTTAACCAAAAACACAAGCTGAGATGTTTTGAGGTGTAAGTGTTAAGGAGAATACCTAATTACATCCTTAATTAGTTAGTTAGTTAATTTACTGTTACATGGTAACTTTGTAACTTATTGTAACTATATTGTGTAACTATACATATTCATATTAATAGAATACACATCAATAGTGTAGTATGTTGCATCAATTCTGTCTCTGATTAATCTTTTCATGGTATTAGAGCGAATCTGGGTCTCACTCCATCACTGGAGGGCACATGATCAGGGTATGTGAAAGTTGAAGATACTCCTCATTGTGAGATCAAAGATCAGTTAGTAGAGCCTAGCCGTCCGAGTGTATGGAAGCAGTAGATCCGAACCTCCCCTGCAAGAACTCAGAGGGAGGTTATGTTGGATGCCTTTGGAGACCAGGTTTAGAGTAGCGGAAGTCTGTGTGAAAAACTCGTCTAGTGAAAGAGCCGGTGTTTTAATGCGCTGAGTAAAATGTGCAGAGAAAGACGTTTTTATGGAGCCCGCCACCAGAGATTTGATTCACCAAGAAGCTAGCCTACAATATAGGGAGTCCTCACGAATGCTAACGAGGATAGAGTAAAGTATTTATTATAAATTTATCACAAGTTTTTAAAATGATCGGGAAAGCCGACACGGATTTTCCACAATAACAGAAGTATTTTATTATAATTTTTAAAATGCTATGTAAAGCGAGAAGACTTTAGACATATATGAGATGCTCTCAGTTTTTATAGTGGTTGTAAATCCAACAAAAGAGGACGGAGTTTTTAAGTTTCGGCCATCATAAAGAAATAAAGTGTTTTATTTGAATTATAAAAGAGGAGTGATTTAGTTTATTTTTTTAAAGGAGGCCATATAAAAAGAAAGGCTAGAAGAATTTTCCATTAGAAAGGATTTAAGGATTTTTTTTTTAAGGAGGACATATCAAAAGAAAGTTTAGAAGGATTTTCTATCGGAAAGGATTTAAGGATTAGTCTTCAAAAAGAAATATCAAAAAGAAAGAAGAGACTGATAATGTTTGTGTAAGTTGTTGAAAATAACTTTAATGCTTTGGTGATATGAGAAAATATTTGTGTGTATTGAATCTTATTGAGTTTAGCTAACTCAATATTGGTATAGTTATTTTGTTAGAATTCGCGACTCTAACAAATGACAGGAGAATAAGGAAATCCAAGACAAGGTAAATTCAAGAGAAAAAAGATGATGAGATTTATTTTGGCATTTCTAAAGAGAGTTACAAGGCAAGGTAAATTCAAGAGAAAAAAGATGATGAGATTTATTTTGGCATTTCCAAAGAGAGTTACAAGGCAAGGTAAATTCAATAGAAAAAAGATGATGAGATTTATTTTGGCATTTCTAAAGAGAGTTACAAAGAGATAAGAAGTTATGTGAATCAAGATGATGAGATTTATTTTGGCATTTCTAAAGAGAGTTACAAGGCAAGGTAAATTCAAGAGAAAAAAGATGATGAGATTTATTTTGGCATTTCTAAAGAGAGTTACAAAGAGATAAGAAGTTATGTGAATCGAAGAAGCATATTCCAGCCAGACCAACAAAGTCGGTAGATGAAGAAGATTCGTCATGGAGCAAGCAAATAGTCTACAAGAAAGAAAATCGAAAGAGTCATCATGGAGCAAATAGTCGTCTACAAGAAAGAAAATCGAGGCTTCCAGAGAGAAGAAGCCGCAAGACAAAAGTGTCTCTTCTATTGTTGAAGAGCAAGTCATTGAGCCATTTTATGGACAACCTTTCCGCATTATTGAACAGTAAAAATTGCATGAAGAAAGTCTCAAAGAAGAAAGATGGGTAGAGACATGCAACAAAATATAACTAAATTTTTGGTTTTTTCATTCATCAACAAATAAATAAGAAATGAATTGTTGTAATTTGAGGGGTGCATGTTCGGTTGTACCCGACACCCCATTATACATTCCATTAAATTTTTTGGTCTAAGTTTTTTGGTCCCATTTGTAAGAAGTTGTGAGCTTTCTTCCCCATGTTCAGTAAGCCATGATTGAATCAGGTCAATACATGATCATGTAGCATGTATCATTGGTTTCTAGCAGCATGAATCAATGGCCATGATATATCACAACTATCCCTAGTTTTGAGCAACTTGAGACGTTGGCCAAAAGAAATGTGGTATGAAGTTCACTTTGTAAATGTATGTGGTATGAAGTCCACATTGGTAGATACAAGGGTGTCTACTCGTATGCTAACTTGATGATTGTATTGGAGAATTTGAATCTTCAATTAACAGGGAAAATGTGAGATATTAATCTCAGAATCGGGACCAAGTTTTGTTTAAAGGGGAGTGTGAAGTCTAAAGGGGAGCGTGAAATCTATTGCATTGGAATGCATTGGTAGCTAGTGATAGTGATAGTTGAGTGTGAAATCTATTGCATTGGAATGCATTGGTAGCTAGTGATAGTGATAGTTTTTCTCGATTAAGGAAAATACCTAATTACATTCTTAATTAGTTAGTTAGTTAATTTATTGTTACATCGTAACTCTGTAACGTTTGTCTCTGCTTAATCTTTTCATAGGATAGTCGGTGATGGAATGTTCTGTTAAGGCAATCCATGATGTTAAAGTCACCGGTTCGAAACCTACGGGGACAAAAAATAAACCTAGGGGGACAAAAAATACAGCCATGTTAAGGGTTGTTGTGGCTCAAGCTAGGTGCGATCCCCTGGTGATTTTGACGGCTTAAATGCCCTTGAAATAAGCAAACAAAAAAAAACACACTGAGCATCTATCAATCATATTGTTGGTTGGAAATATATTTCCAAAGAGAGAAGATAAGAAATATCGAAATTTATAAATTTCTCAAGTACTACAGAATCGGTCAAAACATATAAAATTCCAAGGTGCATCTAGTTTAATCAAAATCAATCATACATATCGTTTCTCTTCTCCAAACTCTCGATGATCCCTCCATTATTCATCATCGTTGTGCAGTCATGATCCTCTTCTCTCTCGCATTAGGTGAAGGAGAACATAGAAAAGTTCATGCAGATAGCCATTGAACTCTGATGAGGCGGAAAGGCTGAGGCTAAAAACAAACAATGTGGGTGTCAATCCTGCTGAGGAGGCGGAAAGGTTGAGGCAACAAACAAACAATGTCAGTGGCCATCCTCCCACCGAGTACTGCCAGGCATCCTCCCAGTGGCCCTGCGCATCTGGAAAGAGATACTACAGATGAGGACCCATTCAAATTTCGTGGTGATATATCTATTTTCTATGGAATTTTGCAGGCACACTGGAAACCTAACCGAGTGAAGCTTAAGCCTCCTAATGCGCTTACTACTTTGCTTTGTAATTATTAGGAATTAGAACTATGGTGGGGTTGGGACTGCACTCAGATTCGACAGTATAAATAACCCGGAAATTATTGCTAGTGATCCCACAATTTATTTTAAGATGACGATGTGGTTCTAGATCCCTAAATCCTTCCTGCCACGATGTGATTACAGGCAGACATGGAATAGTGACTAACATCATTAACGGTGTGGTGGAGTGCGAGATTGGCAGAGACGGATTTGTTTGTTGCATTAGTGTTTCTTTTATTAAATTAAAAATTTCACAATAAATAGGAAAGTTAATTTATAATTTTCACAATAAATAAGGAAGTTAATTTATAGTTTATTGATAAATTAGATTTGTTTTTTTTTCTTTTTAAATTAAAAGAAAAAAAAATTAATTAAAGATTTTTTTAAGTATAATTGTGAAAAATATTAAATAATTTTTTTATAAATTTTAATAAATATTGTCAAAATAAATTATTTGAATTTAAACAACAAAATAAATATAGTAAAAATCAAAATTAAAGATTGTGATTTTAATAATGATTAATGAAATTAGTTGTTGGATTAACCTAAAAACATTTAAAAATAAATATAAATGAATTTGTTAAATTTATAATGATGGTGATGATTAAAATCCATTGAAACCAAAATTGATCTATTGGTTAAGAATGAATATCATTTCTTTTTAATTTTTTTTTTATTCTTAAGACATTCAACATTTTTAGTTTAGAAAACAAAATAATGATATTAATAATGTCCATAACCTTTATAATGAAATTAGTTGTTACACTAACCCAAAAACATTTTTTGAAATTAGTTGTTACACTAACCCAAAAACATTTTTTTAGTTTATTGAACAAAATGATGACGTTAATAATGTTCATAACCTTTAAAATGAAATTAGTTGTTACACAAACCCAAAAACAATTTAAAATAAATGAATTTATAAAATTTATAATATAAAGGAAATTGGATAGAAACACCATTTATATTGAATTTTCTTTATTTTCAATAACATAAAACATATTTACTTAGTTTTATAATTTAATTATTTTTTAAATTTTTTTTATAAACATTATAATATTTTTAACTATTATATTAAAATATATAAAAAAATGTTAATGGTTATTAGTGTCTATCTCACTAATCTTATAGTTTTGGGTAAGAAGTCAAAGTGGCTCTTGGATTTGTATTAATTTGTATAGTGTTCGTATAATTCTACCTAGATTATTAAAAAGTGTTAATTAATTTGTTTTTTTTTAATTAATTTTTTTTATTAAGTTTATAAATGTATAATTTGATTTTTTATTAATATGTTAAAGTGTATGGGACTAAATACCTTAATGGAGTGTAATACTTTGCAATTATTTTACCAAGTCTTTAAATTGATTTAAAAAAAAAAAAATTGAATATGGATCAAAAATTGAGTGCACTTAATTCTTTGACAGTATTTGGACTTTGATGCACTATCTAACCATTTTGGCCACCAAATTCACCCTCATTCTTGACCACCATGCTAAGCATTTTTCTACTTTATTCTCTCTATATTGTTTGTTTCAATTGTGATCAACCAAATCAAAGGTAGCTATAGCAGATCCGATGGAACCGATAGCAATACCAATAGTCTACCTAGAAATAGCACCAACAACATCTAAGCTAGCAGTAGCAGCATATCCAGTAGTAGTTTGAGTCATGATAGTGGTCTTATCGAGGCCATGATTTAGCAACACAACTCCCTCCTTTCACTGGTTGGTTGATGAGGTTCAGTCAGTTCATTTGACGCTCCACTAAGTTATTGCTTACCCATTGTTTGTTGGTTGTTTTACACCAAAGTGGTTGCATTGTCCAACCAAGCATGACACTATCTTCATTCGTGGTGGTGGAAAAATACACTAAGCTATTATTTACTCTTTCCATAGTGATTGTATTTTCTCCTATCCCTAGTGGTTCTTTTCAGTATCAAGTGCACTACTCATTAGTTCCTAGCATAAGTGGATCCTATGCTAGTGGATATACAAGTTCTGTTGGAATTGATTTTGCAATGAGTGGAACCATTTCTATATCCCTCCCTCTTTTCCTCTTACAGTTCTTTCTTGCTACTCGGTGATAAAGTTTTCTTCGTTGTTATTGGGTATTGATCTCATCAATATGGAACTCACTCTACCACCACTAGTACACTTGGCATAATTTATGATGGTTTTCCGATGACATTTTGACAGCTAAACGATGGACGTCCCAAATGTTCGTTGAACATGTTTCATTGCACCCTTGACAAACGTATCTAGTTGTCATACGTATGAAATACAAACCTGCCACGTGGTAGCTATAGAGAGATTTAATCTACCAAACTATCATCAAAACATTCTGTCACAACTATGACAACCATATCTAGTTGTCGTCTGTTCGATGAAAAGCGATACCACGTGGCATTTTGTGGGTAGGTTTGATCCACCAAGAGGTCATCATAATACCAATGTGGTCTGTCAATGTTTTGATGACATGGTGTGCAAAGTCCATCAGATGTACCATCAGAGTGTTGAAGCGCTCATCTTTGTAGGTGTGACATTATGGTGGGCTCATTCCATCGAAGGTGAGACGAGCTTTGGTGGGAAATGTCTATCATCATTGCAACGATATGGTGGGAAAATTTCATCGATGTTGCGATGATCGATCAGGAACAATACATCAGAGTGTCGATGTGCATGGTGCATTTTATGTTTGATATTTGACGATGTGTGTGGTCTCCAGAGGTCTGACAAGATGAAAACAAAGTTTAAAAAAAAAAATGATGTTGTACACTGAAATCCATGCTTATGATGCATTAGACACATGGCCTGGATAATAGTTTCACACTGTGTCCTCTAAAATGCAAGCCTAAGGCCTAAAAAAATGTATGCCTTATTGTAGGATGGGGACGTTACAACTCCCCACCCATCCAATCTTTATATTGTTTCCATTACTGATTTTTCATGCCAACCAATTGTCAAAAAATGGAAGCATTGTAGAATAGAATTCCACATTATTGACACATTGTTTGAAGGTTTAATATCCTTTCTTATCCATTCCTCTTGATGGTCTCTAAGAGTGATATTTTGAAAGAAGTTGTAGGACAACTAGAAGAAGAATAGCAATGATGTTCAGAGTTGTATGACAAGCAAAGAGTAGTCCTTTTTAAAAATGATAGTAATATGTATATTAATTTTTTGTAATATAAAGTGTTTTATGTCTTAGAAAATGTATATACAAAGTAGTAATTATGTGTATTTTCAATCAATTAGATAAGTACCAAGTTAATATAATAATGTATACATTGAGCCTCTTATAGACGAGCTACTAAAGTTATGGGTTGGAATCACTATGTATGACATGTCTAGACCAAGATGATATTGAAGGAAAAGACACTGCAAAGGAGCTAGATGTGTTAGACGAAAAAGTCAAAGAAGTTGAGCCAGTTTTTAGATGACAATGCTCTCAATATATGATGATATCAACAATTAGGATTAGGGTTTCCATTGTTTCATAAAAAAATAGGATTTGGGTTTCTATTGTTGCATAAAACCCCAATTCAAGATTGTTAAATCCTCCACATCCAAAAATGCACACTCACACTTAAGAAATACATGTTTCTCTTTTAAACTGTAATTTTTAACCTTGTGCAAAATGCACACCAGGCTTCAGAAAAATGCATGCTCGGGTCTTAAAACACCTCCAATTTGAGTGATTCAAGTTTATGAGGCTGTCTGAGATAATTTTAACATGTATGCGTACAGTTAGATTTTCATTTTCAAACATAAAAGTGGTTGTTGTGTAAAAGAGGAAAAATATGCCTTATAAATTGAGAGACCAAAACAATAGAAAGTGACATAATGGAAATGCACACCCATGCTTCTATATAGATCCAAATTTAGTGATATGAGTTTTGGGGTGAATTTAATAACATTATAAATTTATCTGTATCATCCAGAGTGCATTTTCAAATGAAAAAGGACTTCTACCTTGAACCAAGATTCAAAGACTTTTTGTAAAATGGAGAGTAAAATTGTCTTACTATAAAATGCATGCTTATGACTCATATGACCCTGAAATTGAGTTATTGAATTTGTGGAGTTTTTTATTTTATAATTTTACATCTATTCATACCTTTAGTTGTGCATTTTGAAACCAAAATCCCTCTGAGGTGAATAAAGGATAAAAATTGCCTCGTAAATGAAAAAAACATGCATAAAGGGAAAAATGCATGAAAATGCATGAAAACAGGGAATGATGAAAAAGGCATGCCCTAGGAATAAAAACCCATGCATGTTTTTGGTAATTTACAAGGTACAATTTACAGGAGTATGGATGTGTTGTAAACCCTAGATATTGTATACTAAGGTAATTTCTGCCCAAAATTTAGTAAAGAGTTGAAATATACATTGGTTTGGGATTACATGCATGAATAAATATGTATTGTTACATTTATAAATATGAAATTTTTTAAAATTTACTTGAAGTTGAGTTATACACATATGCCCTACCATTCTCCTCTTCCCATTGAGCTCAGGACCTCCACGATTTATCAGGAACCTTCCCAACTGGATTTCCTTTGCACAAGGGAGTCCCTTCTCTGCTATGCGGTCCCTCAGTGACCTCCCCTTACTAGTTTTGGTTTCTTTCCAGTAAGCACCAAGTTGGAGTCCTTTATTTCTCTAGTTTGTATCTGGGTCTTCTTTGTTCTAGGGTGACCATCAATCTCTTGTACAAGATTTTTATTTTCTTCAGGAATATCTTCCCAATTTCCTCTTTTCAAATATGTGCTCATGAGTACCTCTACTCACTAAATCATTTGTTCACAAGCCTGTAACTCCATTCTTTGTGATTCTAAGTGAAATCCCATCCACGGCTTCCCAGGTTACTAAAAATACTCATGAGCACATTCTCTCCTCACATATGATCTGCACCTCTCCTTTGTCTTGTGTTTGCGCATCTCCTCTCTTCATGTGTGGTATGTATGGTGGTTTTTCCACCTTTGGTCTCTTCTTCCACACATTCCTTGGGATTTTTGTGACTACTGTAAGACACAACCTCCAATTAGGGATCAGAATTCGAAGGGGAAATCTAGGGGAGTTCTTCTGTCATTTTATGATTGACTATTTTATGATTCATAATCACATTATATGAAGTCTTAGCGTAATTACAGTTATGGGGGGAAATAGGGCATTAAATTCCCCTCCCCCTTAAACAAAAACCATCCTAAGTGTTTAAAACACCATATATATACATTTATATAGAAAATAAAAATGGGTATGCCAATCTCATGGCATCTTCCAGTTCCCAGGGAGCCTCATCTTCTCCAAATTGCTTCCATTGCACCTTGACATGCACCATGGATCGGTTTCAGAGCAATGTTTCTCTCTTGTCCAAGATGCATCGATGTTTGGGTTGGAATTATCCCTTTGGTTCCACCTGTATCATAGTCCAATCAATAACATGATTATAATCATAAACATATTTCTTTAATAAAGATACATGGAACACATTATGAGCTATAACAATAGGTGGCAAGGAAAGTCTATATGACATTGGTCCCACTCTTTATAGGAATTCAAATGGTCCACAATAGAGGGGTGATAACTTAGCACATGTTCCCATCCTTAGTGAAATATTATTGGGTTTCACCTTGAGATACACATGATATCCCACCTTGAACTATCTATGAGTCCTCTTGTTGTCTACATATCTCTTTTGTCTATCCTGTGATGTTTCCAAATTGTTTCTTATCTTGATCATTTCCTATTCCATTTCCTTCAGTAGTTCTATTCCAAGTATGATATTGTCCACTGGACTGTCCCAACTAATTGGAACTCTGTACTTCCTACCATATAGAAATTCAAATGGGCTCATCTTCAATGATTCTCGGTAACCATTTTTATAGGAAAACTCTACCAAGGGTAGATGCTCCTCCCACTACTTGGGTTGATGCATAACATGCATACTCAACATGTCCTCTAGCACTATTTTCACTCTCTCGGTCTGACCATATATTTGAGGATGGTAGGACTTTCTAAACCCCAACTGCATTCCTAAGCCTACAAACAATATTTTCAAAAAAATTGAAGTGAAATTAGCATCTCTATCTAAGATTATGGTCTTGGGTAAACCATGCAATCTAAAAATTTCCTTCATGAAAATGTTAGCAACATCTATAGCCTTAAAAGTATATTTGATAGGAATGAAGTGAGCTTCCTTTCTCATCTTATCCACTACTACCATGATTTCATCATGTTGCCTATTTGTTCTTGGCAAACCAGTAATAAAATCCATGGAGATCGTCTCCCATTTCCATTCTAGAATTTGCAAAGGTTGTAATCATCCTGCATGGTATTTTTGTTCAAACTTGACTTGTTGACACTCAAAACACTTGGAAATGTATTCAACAATTTGTTGACACTCAAAACACTTGGAAATGTATTCAAAAATTTGTTGACACTCAAAACACTTGGAAATGTATTCAACAATGTCTTGCTTCATTTTTGGCTAGTAAAACAATTGTCTCACTGTTGTTAACATTTTATGATAACCAAGGTGACCCACATAAGGTCTCCTATGGAATTCATCCATGATAAAATTCTTCAGTTCTACTAAATTTGGCACATGCAACCTATTTTTACACAATAGTAGTCCATCAACTACAAATTGATAACCCTCATACTTTTTCTCTTTGGGTTATTGCAACAATCCCTCTCTTTCCTAATTGAAAAAAGCATCTTCAAGAGGGTTCTAATTCTATGATGGATGTTAGACTCTCCTACACTTGTTGTTGCTAAGTATATGTTCTACACACTCTGACTGAGTGCATCTGCCACTCAATTTTCATTTCCTTTTATGTGTTTGATCTCAAAATCAAACTCATTGATCAACGCCACCCACCTGACTTGCCTAGCATTCAACCTTGGCTAGTCAAACAAATACTTTAACCCACAATGGTTTATCATCAGGACAAACCTTTTTCCCAACAAGTAGTGTCTCCACATTTTCAACGAATTCACAATTGTTGGGAGTTCGAGATCATGGGTGACATACGTTTTCTCATGCTCGTTTAGATTTTGTGATTCATAAATGATCACTTGTCTTTCTTGCATTATAACTCCACCGAGTCCTTCTTTGCAAGCATCGGTACAAACCAAGAAATACTTTTCGGGGTCTGCAATCTTTAAAACATGGGCATTGATCAAAATATGCTTCAACTATTGAAAGCTAGCTTCACACTCTGTTGACCATACAAATTTATTCCCCTTCCTTTGTAATGATGTAATGGGATGACCAATCTTGGAAAATCCCCTAATGAACCTCTAATAATATCCAGATAATCCCATGAAATACCTTACCTCTGTCACATTCTAAGGGGTAGGCCAATCCATGATTTCCATGATCTTTTCGGGATCTACTGCCACTTATTATGTTAATATTATGTGGCCCAAATAATCGATTTCTTTCTGAAAGAAGTCACACTTGTTGAACTTAGCATATAGTTGGTGATATCTCAATACTTGTAACATCATTCTGAGATTCTTTTCATGCTCTTCCTTAGTCTTGGAATACACAAAAATTTCATCAACAAACACCAAGACAAACTTATCCAAATACTTACTCAGAACACTATTCATCAAGCACATGAATGTAGTTGGTGCATTGTTAAGCCCAAATGGCACGAGCACAAACGCATAGTGTCCATACCTTGTTATAATGTTTTTCTTGTGGATGTCTTCATCCTTGATCCCAACTTGATGATATCTCTACCTCAAATCAATCTTAGAGAACATTGAAGCTCCTATGAGTTGATCAAAGAGATCATCAATCCTGGAAAATGGATACTTATTCTAGATGGTCATTTTGTTTAATTGTATGTAGTCAATTCACAAGCGCAATGTACCATCTGTTTTCTTCAAAAACAATGTTGGTGCTACCCATGGGGACACACTCAACTTAATGTACCCTTTATCCAACATCTCTTTCATTTGTACCTTCAACTCCACCAATTATGGTGTGCTCATCCTGTAGGGTAATTTTGATGTCGATACTTACCTAGGAACAAGATCTATTAAAAAATCAATATATCTCTTAGGAGGAAGTCCAGGCACCTCCTCTGGAAACACATATTTAAAATCCCACAAAACTGGATTATCTTCAACTTTCATCTCTTTACTTTCTACTAAATTAAGCATGTGTATTGCATACAAGGGGCATCCCTTTCGACTTAATTTCTCAAGTTGTAGTGTTGATATTTGTCTAACTGAAACTGGATTTTGAATGCCTTGCACAAATCTTCCACTTCCTTCTTCATCTTCACACTCCAAGGTATTCTCATAAAAAATCAACTTTTCTTTGTGAACTACTAACTAGTCCATGTCTAACATCACATCATATGATCCTAGAGGCAAGATATTCAAGTTTGCTTGCGTATGCAGTCCACTCATTTCAAATGGACAATTCTCTATCACTTCTACCACTTTCCTCTTAGTCCTTGTGGTTAATTGGACCACCATGATTTTGCATATTTCTTCTAAGTAAAGAACATGCTTCAACACATTGAGGTGAGACATAACTAAGGTTATACCCATGGTAAATTAAAATAGAGATGGGTTGTTTTGAAATAATACCTTCCAGCTCCATTGTAGAAGCTTGGTGGTCTGCTTGCCAATTTTCCATAGTTGCATATATCCTGGGAACACTTATGACCACATCATCGATCGTAGTATCATGTTGAACATGATAAATCCTTTTGTAGTCATGCTTTATTTGAGGACAATATCTCGACATATGTGGTTCTCCACAACACCAACACTATATAGGACATTTCTTTGGTTCCTCTACTCTTTATATTTCTTGCTCTATTGGCCTATTTCCACTTTGATATGGAAGAAATTTTTGGTGCATACTTTTGCTCGACTGAATGAACTGAGCACCTTTCTTCGGATTCTTATATGGGAATGATTTGAATCCCTTCTTCTAGAATCCACTTTTATCCTTTCTCTTCCAATCCTTAGAAGGGTCTTTCTTAATATTAGATTGGTCATAACAACATTTGTCCTTCCTAATGGTATCCTCCAATGTCTTAGGCTCAACAAATTCATTTTTTTCCTCATAGGGTTGTGGTAATCCACTGAGAAAATGTTGTATCCTTACTTTCTCATCCTTGAGGTAGGGAATGTACCTCAATGGTTCTAAAAATATATTAGCATAGACATCCATGGTAAGTTGTCCCAAATTATGTTTATGGAACTCCTTGATCTTCCCATCAAAATAATTCTCTGATAAGTAATCCTTTCTGAAATAATTTTCAAACTACTTCCAGGTCATCTTTCTCTCTTTCATCCATTTTACTTCCTTGAGGTATTCCCACCATATGGAATCTCCTCCATTTAGATTGAAGATGGGAATCTTCTCCTTTCTATTGTATGAGTAGTTGTGTACCCAAAAATACTTCTTCAACCCCAATAGCCAAGCCTCAACTTATTCTCCCTTCTTGATTTCTCCATCAAAGGTAGGCGGCTTAGCCTTCTTGAATTCTTTAGTTAGGGAACTCTATGAATTTTTCTTCTTATTCGTCCTGGTAACACTCGATCTAGTGTCATTATTGGATGGTTCTTTTGAAATAGAATTCCCATTGGATGATTCCATGGAAATGTTGGAGCATAACCCTAACTTACATTAGTTTATACCTAGCTTAGACTCCTAGATCTTGGTTAATACATTCATTTACACTTTATTTCACCTAATTTGGCCACATAGAGAAGAAGGGTGCCTCATCCCTAGATTTTAGGGAAAACTGCTATTTTTAGATCAAGACTCAACTCCCGGTTCTTGATTTTCTTGATTTATTCTTGATTTTCTTGATTTATTAATGATTTATTCCAACTCCCCCATGCAAAAACTCATCTATTATTGGGGAATGCACACCTCCTCTTTGAGTGAGATATTTATTCCTTAATTAATGATTTTTGTCGTTACTATTATTAGTAACTACTATTTTGGGTCAGTTAAGTGAGTTGGAACTGCTTCTCTTGTCAGTTAAGTGAGCTTAAGTGAGATAATGCACATCACTTGACTCTTGTGGAAATTAATGAGTGTGTGACATGTATCTTTAGTGGTCTAGGTCGAAATATGTGGTCTCCCTTAGCTTATGACACCTATTTTAGCTATTTCTAGCTTTTTTTTACTAGAATTTCTATGTTGGAAATTCTACATATTCACCTCCTCTCTTCTTTTTGAGGATGGTTGCTCATGTATATTCATTTTTTATTAATATAATTCTCTGATTTATGGAGAAAAAAAATTCTCTCATCTCTTGAATATCAACAAATTGCATGTGTTCAATTTAACTAGAATTCTAGATCTATCGGGGTTTCTGCAGAAATTCTACAGGAAATGTTTCCACCCAATCTACCTTTCTTTTCATCTTGATGCCTCTTCTTGGAAGAACTCCTTCCTATATTTCTATTTCTTAATCCATGTTTTTGGGCAACTGAATATGTTTTCAACCTATCTAATCGTTTCAATTTTGCATTACTAGTAGATGTATCTTTCTACAACTGCTTTTGAATTTATGACAAGCTTTACAGTATCACTGCATTCAACTTTGTCTGCTCATCCTGGGATCTCATGAGCCTCTTGTTGTCTTCCTTTAGACTTCTAACAATGGCTACTAAATCTAGAGGGGTTTATTTGGTCCTATGACCATCACATTCCTCATCCTTGAGGTGTGAGGTGTCTTCCATGTTGTGTTGCACCATTCATCTTTACTTTTCTTTTAGTACATCCTACATGTTGAAACAACAACCCATTGTTAGCCATTACATCAAATAATTCTACAACATACAGTCTTTGACAAAATCGATATTTTATCAAATAGTCGAGCAGTCTTAGTGACCCATTCAATCCAAGAGTTTGAAACATGGCTCTGATATTGTTGGACATTGGGTTCAACGCTTACTATGAGTTTCGCGACATGGGTTAACCCCCTCTCATGGATCCTAACTCCTATGATTGTAGCAGAGACTAATACCTGTGGGTTTTGGTCTAATCAAAATTGAATTCCAACAAATGGTATCAGAGTGAAAGGTCTCGAGTTCGAATCCCACCTGACATGATTTGGGGGCAGATTATTGGACATTGGGTTTAGTGCTTCCCATGAGTTTCACGACCTCGGTTAACCCCATCTCCTGGATCCTAACTCTGACAATTGTGGAGGATACTAATGCATGTGGATTTTGGTCTAATGGAAATTGAAGTCCAATAGATACCACTATGTAGCACACATGAACCCCTAATCTTGGTTATGCTGGTGGGATGTTTGACTTTCTTTTCTTTCCTTGGGGTAAGTATTTGTGTTTACTCACACTGGTTTTAGTTCATCACTTTTTATGTGAGAAATTCTATTATAATAATATTTATAGTGTGAAATATTAATTATTCAACCCCAATTACCAACAAAATCCCTCCTTGGAATTCATTGTAATGACTAGGGACCTACATGCGCTCAATCGGATGGTTAAAGACGCATCTAGGCTCCATATCAATGATCTAGAATGACTCGGAATCATCCCTAGTGACACAGCATGTTACAGAACCAAAATTCCTTTCCGAAAGTTTTATTATGATGGATCATTCTTAAAAATCCAATGGCTCTCGTCCTTGGGAAATCAACGGCTCTGATTTCATCGATATTTCAATTTACTTGATGATTAACTCTTGTCTTTCAACTACTCATTAGATGAATAGGTGGATCCCATGATGATCCTACGTCTGATATCACATCGTTCCCACTCTATGATATATGTCTATCGTCCTCTCTCAGAGTCCCTCACCATTGTAATGCATCGACTCCGAGCATCAAAGACCACTCCAATAGGCTCACTCTGACGTCACACACTCGAATGGATCCGACAATCCCTGTCCATTTCGTCAGATTACTAAACCCTCTTTCTCAGAGAGGGTCACACAATATCCAATGACTGCAATCTATCAAAATGTCTTATAATAGATCGATGGTCCTCATAATATTTTGTCGTCAGACTCCCATCCATGCCATTTTTCCAAGCCTCTGACAACTCTCTTTCCAACAGATCTAAAACCAGATTCAATGGTCCATAACTCACCAATACTATTCTCTGATATATCAACGGTTCTATTTGTCTCATAGTCTCCCTCATCATAGCCCCCTACCAACTCCACACTCAGACACTTTTATGTTCACGCTCGATCCATATCTACCTGCTATGATGAATCAACGACTGTGAATCATCCTGACTCAAAACACAGGTTTTCTTCATGATAACAGTCTAATTTTGGACTTAACCCTTTCAGGGTTTCTTTTATACCATCACTAAGGTTCTAATGAACCTCTTTGGCTCTCAGCCTCACTCTAAAACTAGCTAAGGAAATTTCTCCTTAGACTTGGATGAAATTTTAATATCCTACAAACTTTCCATTTAAAGGTAGGATGTTTTGCTAGCTTAAGACTTCTTGACTACACATATACCTCCCTAGTTACCAGGGCACTCCTGTTAATTTCCAAGTGAAATTTTCCTTCATATCTTGCAATATTTCCACTCAAAGACTTGCAATTCCACAAGATTACACCCATTATTGTCATCACTCATCCATTGAAGATTTGTATCCTGCGATCTTTCCACTTAAAGGCTTACAGACTTCAGAGGGGTACACCCTACCTTTACACTTATTACTTGGTTACATAGGTCTATAAGGTCAATAGTGAAATCAAGCATGCATATCCCATTTTACTTAGGAATTCAACCATCTCTCACATGTATTCACATTTATCATTTAAACCGTAAAACAACACATTTACATCACATAAAACAAATCAAACTTGTTAAGTTAAAACACTTATTTGTTCAATGAGATATCAACCAGCCAATTGACCGGAAGAGGAATCCTTTCATCCCAACTGTAGGCTATGTTGTAGTATTCCCTTCTACAGCATGCCACCCCCGTTCCAAGCCATGATACCACAAGGGGATTGATTGAACTAACTTCCCAATTAGGAAAATGGTCCAGGAAGGTTACTCTCCTTCACTCCACTAGAAAAAAAAGAATTTTCCCTCTTCCCACTGAGCTTAGGACCTCCATGGGTTTATCAAGAACCTTCCCAAATAGATTTCCTCTACACAGTGGAGTCTCTTCTCTACTATATATTCCCTTAGCGACCTCCCCTTACCAGTGATGGTTTCTTTCCAATAAGAACCAAGCCACAATCCTCTATTGCTCTAGTCTGGATCTGGGTCTTCTCTATTCCAGGGTGACCATCAATATCTTGGGAAAGATTTATATTTTCTTCAGAAATAGATTCCCAATTTCCTATGGTGTTCAAATATGTTCTTGTGAGTACCTCTCCTCATTTCACCATCTGTTCATGATCTTGTAACTCGCTCCATTATTTTTTATTCTCAGTTAAATCTCGTCCATTGATTCCCAGGTTACTAAAACTCCTCATGAGTATTTTCTCTCCTCTCGTATTCTTTGCACCTCTCCTTCGTCTCGTGTATGTGCATCTCCTCTCTTCCTATGTGTTCACTATGGTGGTTTTTCCACCTTTGGTCTCTTTTTCCACGCATTCCTTGGGATTCCCATGAATATTGGCAGCCGCAACCTCTAGTCATGGATCCATATTAGAAGGGGAAATCCAAGGGTGTCCTTTGGTCATTTTCTAATTGACTCTTTTGATTCCCCAAAACATCAAATCTATGAGCAATTATAACTTCCTCAACCACCAATCCTGCTACCCATAACCAGTCAAGTGGATCCATGCATATCTAAATATGTTGGTAGGTGTTGCATTGAATTTTGCAATTTTATGATGGAATATTGAGAAATATTCCTATTTTATTCATTGAATATTCTCCACTCCACCTCACCAATCCACCTCATCAATTCCACTTCACCAATCCCACCTGTGATATCATGGCCAGTACTCAAAGAATTTCCTTCTCATTTATTTGTTTGATGTTTTCTATTAATCAACAACATAATTACATGCTTCATAATCACATTATATGAAGTCTTAGCATAATCACAATTATGGGGGAAAACATGGTGTTACAAGTTGTGTAGACAAGAACAAGGTTTTCAAATATTTTAAGTGGACGAACACGTATTTTTGAAAGTGAAAGAGAAAAGAAGTTTGCTAAGATTGGGTTGCTTCCCAAAGTTCATAGAAATATATTGTGGGCCTTTCGATATCTTAGAAAATTTAGGCCCAGTTGCATAAATACTATAATTTCCTACATCCATGAGTGTGCATAATGCATTTCATGTGTCATCATTAAAGAAATATTTTCCTGACCCTAACCACACAATTGATCAGATTGTGATCCAGGTGGAACGAGTAGGGGAATTACGAGTGGAACCAATATGCATGCTAGACTGGAAATTCAAAGTGATCAAGAACAAATAAATCGACCTTGTAAAATTTCAATGGACCTGCTATGGTCCTAAAGATGCAACATGGGAATGCGAAGAAACTATGTGTGAGGAATACCCACAAATATTTGTCAATTTTGAAGAAAACAGAAGCTAAAAATGAAAGACTCCATTTTTGGGAAGATAGAGTTCTAGAACCACATCTTAGAATTCATGGTCACCTGCACTGATAACCCTCATAAAATAATGGTGCAACCCGATGGATTGAGAGAAGTAAAGGGTTATAAATTTGAGAGGAACAAGAGATTTGGGTTGGAACTATTGTTGGAGGGTAAACATAGAGATTTTTTTTTTTATGAATATTATGATTTAAAACTTGTACATGTATATCGGCATGGTGTTGTGCACCAAGGATGATGTAAAATTGTAGGGGAGGGGGAATGTAACATCCCCACTATAATCCCCATTTTAATTAATGCATAATGTAGATATGAATGTGGTTGTGGCCAAGCGATGTAATATGTGATTTTCTGAATTTTAATAAATAAAATGTGATGTCGATTGTTGGGGTACATGGACAAAGATGGGGGTTGATTTCCACAAGAGAAGGGAGTGTCTAAGAGGGGTCTAAGGGGGGAATTATTTATGGGTATTAATCCAACCCCACTTTCTTGAATTTTATTATCATTGGGGACAACCTTCTATTTTTTGTTTGAGTGTATGAGAGCCCGATCACTTAATGCATGTAAGAGGGTGGGTGTGAGAAGTCGCATCCCATAGTTATTGGGAGCATGGGGATGAAATAAATTTGAAATTGGGTAGAGTGAGAGTCAAATTTCTTGGGGAAAATAGAGGAAACCCGTATGGAAAAAATAGGTAGTTTTGGATAGACATGTTTTTGCATGAGCGGAGGGAGGATAAGGAAAAGGAGGAGCTCTAGAGTTGGAACAACAATGGAGGGAAAATTTTGATAATTTTTGAAGATGTTGAAGAATGAAGAAGCAAGTTTTCAAGCTTGCAAAAGAACCAGGTTTCTAGGCATGAAGAGTGAACTCTTATGTGAGTTGCATTGTAACAACAAGTGATTGTTGTTGTTTTATTGGTAGTTTTCCTAGCAATGAGTTCCCTTAAGTTTCCAGTAGTGATATTACCGATTACTTGTTCTAGAGAAGCCATAATAAATGAATGGGATGCTCGATGGAATGAGAGCATTGAAGGGGTACATTCCTTAGGTTGGGTAGTTCAAGAGGAAGAGAGCTACTGGAAATTAGGATAGATGTAGGAGAATACCAATGGGTTCTGGGATATTTGAGATGTGAGTGGCCTGTGAGAGACACCCTCTTTTGTGGAATGATATCCTAAGCTCAACAGTGGCTTTCTATTGATATCTAGAAAAAAAATTCTATGGTTGCGTGGAATGTATGTCCCAAGAATTTGGTTGCACAATTGTTTTAAAAAGATAAGTGTTTATCTGTTTTTCTGAGTTATTTATGAGTTAATTGTTGTGTGTTTTTACCTTATATATGAGAATGTTTTATATGCTATTGTGATAAATTTATTATATGAATTCATGTTTATTTAGCATGTTGTAAATGCATTTAATTAATGGTAGCCAAATGGTTAAATATGTGTGTATTTCTATAGATGGTAAGCTATAGGATTAGTTAGCAGAAAATTTTGAATTGACGGGTATTTATGCAAGTAATGTTCCTCGGTTAAGCTGGGGGACATTACAACAGCTCAATTACAATAGTACAAGAAATTCCAAGGCACTGTTCCTCCTCCTAGACAACCCCACAAAACTTGTACCATTCAACCCATGTTGCATTCATAGGCCTACCTCTTGTAGGTCCTATTCACAATTTTGATCACTTAGCCAACATGGGAGACCTACGATTCCAACTGTTAGGTGATTTATATGTACTAAAAAAGACACTAAACTACCCTCAATTAAATTGTCAACCCGAGGTAAGTAAACTTAGAGTTGTAGCAAAATATATGTCAAAGGTAAAAAGGTTGGTAGGAGTATAGTCTAACTACGGAAAGAAGCTATCTAGGGCTAATCTACTCAAGCAAACCAATCTAATGAACAAACCCTACTAAGAAAATTGAAACTAGGTAACCTAAGTACTTTTGGGCCAAGGAATGATGGATAGTTCCTAAGAAAGCGAATGAAAACTCTATGTAAAGAAAACTAGTTCATGACAGTAAGCAAAGGTAAACTACTAAGCATACTAAGAAAATGATGAAAGCAAACTACCTTTAACTTGCCAACCTACATTCAATGAGCAACTACCCTATGAAAGCAATTAAATAAGAAAGTAATCAAAATCACCTATCTAACCTATTAAAGAAAATAGACAAGAAAACAAAAACACCTAACTAACCTACTAAAGAAAAAGACAAGTAAGAAAAGACAACTATCTATCCTACTAAAGCAAATGGACAAGTAAGAAAAGACTTCTCATTGAACAACTACCTAGCCTAAGAGGCAAGTGAACTAAATGCCTAATGCAAAACTATTTATCTTGCGTGAAAGGAAATTTAAATGCTCAATGCAATGCATGAAGGGAAATCTAGTCTATTGAAAGAAAGAAAGATTAACAACTAAACTTATGAAAACAAGAAACTATCTCCTCTAATCTACAAAAGCAAGAAACTATCTTTAATCTATGAAACACTCAAATGTAATGTTGGTGGTTGTGTGAATGCCTTCGGTGGTGACAGATGATATCTCGATGACACTTGACAACAAAGGACAGTTCTAATGGTATAATCTCATTACTAATTTCAATGGCAAAATGAAAGGTGTGAAGTAAACAATCCAATGAAAACTTAGCCATGATAAAAGTAATGTTAAATACCCTGCATATTCATGTACAAACCATTAACATCATAATGAGATTATTATTCCAATTCTACACTGTGTAAGCAAACTAGGTTCATTCATAACTAAGAAATTCAATTGCATTTTAATTCTAAGGAAAAGAGATTGCGTAAAATGAAACTACACTATGTTTATTCTAACCATTCAAGCTATAATAAAGAAATGACTAAAAACATAAATTAAAAACTGATATTAAAAAGTAATTTAACAATTATATTAACCAACAACTAATTAAATGAAATCTGATATAAAATTGAAGTAAACAAGCTATAATAAAAAACTGAAATTAAATCTATCCATCCATCAAAATCCTTGTCAAAGAAACCCAAATTAAAACTCTGTTCTATCTAATTAAAATCTTGTTTTAAAATTATTTATAAAATCACAAAAGAAAGCACAATCTAACATCTAACTGCATGCAGGGTTAGTATAGTGAGAGAGAGACTTGCAGGCCTTTTCTAATCTACGAGATTAATGCATGTTAATGCATCTCATCATTCTAACCTATAAAAGAGAAGCAAATCAGTTAAGCTACAACAAATTAATTAACTAAATAAAAATATGCATGTACAACAAATAAAGAAAGAGCAATTAAATTAAGAAATGCATAAATCAACANAGCAGGCCGAATTCACCATACAAATCCAAAAATGCAGTTCTGGCATAATTTTGGCAATGTAAAAACTCAAACAGAGCAAAATCGTTTTTCTGGTAATTCTAATGCTTATGCTACTTGCTTAACAATCTAATGATCATCCTATTGGTATTTATAAGCTTACAACCCAGGTGGTCGACCACAGGAGGGTCGAACCACCTCAAAATTTGGAAAATTACATTAAATGCATCCATAACTAATAAAATGGAGGAACCCAATGATCGCCCTCTTTGGTCAACTGAAATTGAGTTGTCTTGAGCTTAGTAGTTGGAGAGGGCGATGAAAAACAAAACCCATGTTCTTGATGTGTCCACCACTGGCCACCAATACCATAACCGCCAACTTGCCTTGCGTTTTTGTGCAATATTGGGTGCCGGAACGAGTGTCGGATCAAGTACCGGAACGAGTGTTGGATCAAGTGCCAGAACGAGTGCTAGATCAAGTGCCAGAATGAGTGTCGAACCAAGAAACATGGTGTGTTTTTCCCTGTAATAGCAAAAAAACATGAATTAACTCTTGGAAACCATAAAATATGATAAATTAAACTTGATTGAATCACAAAACATGAATTGTACGTACCTCATGCCGATTATATCATTTTACCATAAAATTCTTCAAAAAGCTCCTTTGAAAGATAAAAACGCATATATACATATGAAAAAAAGTGTATAATAACATCATGAAGATGATCATATCTCGGGCCCAACATACCCCCACACCTACGATTTTGTAGGTCCCACTGCAAACAAAAATAAATCATCCCTCGGAACTAGGATTGTTGAGGAGGGTCGGCTTTAGAAGCCTCTCCTTATTGTTTTGTAGGCTTAGCCTTGTGCCTCTTATGTTGCTTTAATTATGCTCTTAAGCTATGGTTAGATTGGGTCATCCCATCGACCAACCATTGAAGGGAGTTAACTTTTGCCTGAAGGATTGCATTGTCATGATGCAGGTGTGCATCTATTATCTTCCTCTCTTCTAATTGTTGGAGAAGCTGATGGTTTTCCCTTTGTAGATCTTCTATAGTTGGGGCAAAATCAGTGATCTCTGAGGAAGGCTTGGGTCCTTTGAGAGATGTGGTCAATTTATCAAATTTAGGATCAAGAGTGGGCATGGGTGAAGTAGGAGTGATGGGAGATCGGAAAGGTGAGGTAGGTTCTGATTTCATTTTCCTTAGTGGCTCTAATCCATCCGCAGAGACTTCTCTAGGTTTCTTATGAGGGTTCTCAAGGTCGGAGGACACTTGGATAGGATCCAAAACAGGTGGAGGCTTTGCATAAGGCTTGGTTCTTATGTTCTGGGTACTCTTCCGAAAGGGTCCCTTACCAAATTGGTTCGCTGGTTCGCTCCTCTATTGTTTGTGGGAATGATGGGAAAGTCTTGTTGCATTACTTCTTGGGGCTTCTTAGGTGTAGGATCAAGAGAAAATGAAGGCATTGGGGGGTCAACAATAGGCTTATTTTGTTCTTTGTTCTTGGTCTTTTTCATCGATGAAGAAGTAGGAATATCAACAAGATTTTGGTATTGTTACGACAAAGAGGGAGTTTGTGCAAGGGAGTTTGGAGTTTTTGGAGAGTGAGGCTTGGATGGAGAGATATTTTTTAGGCTAAGTGGTTTTTCTTAAATGTCAAGTGAGGATTTGCAAACTGGTAGATAAAGGCATCCCAACTTTGCACCTGCTTCTCTAGTTCGGTAAGAACGAGGAGTTTGATCAAACCGTGGTGGAAGAGACTATTGTGGGGGTTGGTCACATTTTTCCTCACTTGAGAGGACATTTTCTCCAAGATTTTGAGAAAATAAAAGGGAAAGTTCGAAGGTTTATTGAACAGAAAATGAGCCAGCAATCTAAAATGACAAGCCTTGAAGGTGGAGTATCTACCTTCACATGTAATTAACTTTGTGATAATGATGAGGGGATTGACCAATTCTATCTTTATCCATTCTTTAGCATACCCTTTCACTCCTGAAATGCTCTCGAATTCGGGCTTAAACACCTTGTTGTAACTTGAGTGTAGCAATTGATGATTCTTGAACTACCTATCTCCCATTCTTTTAGGATTTTAGTATAAGATTTCTTATGCAAGAAGATGGGGGAACAACTCTGAAACAACTTTTTATTTCTTTTCTCTTTAATTGGGATGGTATTTATGTTAGAGGATGACTTTCTGTTATATTTCTTAGTGATTGTCTCAATGTAAGGGGTACTTAAGCATGTGTGGCCTATCTAAAGATATGATATAATCAAGCTATTTAGTGTGTAGTGGATGGTACCATCGAGAAAGAACAGAAAAGTATCTCTAGGCTCAACTCACTTTATTCATTTGTAATTATTGTGATGTTTCCATGACTAACTGCTAATTAGACTTCCTTGTTACTCTTTGATAAAAACACTTGACTCACTTACTCAGGTTTCTTGGAAAAACTGTATAAGAGACCTCTAGGCTTAATAGTTATGGTATCACTTCCTTATACAGTGGTGAAGAGTTTCAAGAGAAACTACCTTAGAATTCCTTAAAAATGATAATTTTGTAAAAACATGGCTAATTACAATAAGTCACTAATCATTTGATGCTTTAGCAAACACAAAATTCAATTATAACAATGTTTTGATGAAAGATCCTTGAAACTGTGTACTCTCGGTGAAATAATTATTTACAGAAATCTCTTAGAATTGCCTTATTAACAAAAACTATTTACATATATAATGTAGGAAATGTTTTTAAAAAAACCTTTCAAGAACAAGGGGGGGCTTCCCCATCTACTAAGGCCAATGCCTTGTCAGCTGACATGACCTGTAGAAAATTCTCTCTGGAAATGGGCTTATGATAAAACTTAAGTCGATGTCCATTTACCACAAAGGAGACTTGTCCATCGTCAATTGTTTTAATTTTTACAGCTCCATTGTCATATACAGTGTCTACCTCGTAAGGGCCCCACCAATGGGTGGTAAGTTTTCCTTTGAAGGTTTTGAACCGGGAATCAAACAATAGGGCCCAATCACCAGGCTGGAAGTGTTTCTTTTTAATAAACTTTCCATGCCACTTGCTCCTCTGGTTTTGGACTAATATTGTCCGTTGGATGGAATCTTGCCTGATTTCATCCAATTCATTCAATTGTAGGGCTCATTTCTTCTAAGCCTCATCCAGGTTCAATCCTAATTCTGCGGAAATATGGAAGGTCCTTACTTGGAATTCTATTGGTAAAAGTACTTGTTTCCCGTACACTAGCTCATAAGGGGTATGCCCAGTGGTATTTCTCCAGGTAGTTCAGTATGCCCACAAAGCCTCTGGGAGCCTATTAGCCCAATCTCGATGATGTAACTGAACATTCTTGGTCAAGATGGCTTCCAGAACTTTGTTTGTGGATTCTACCTGACCATTGGCTTGCGGGTGGTATGGAGAAGATTTACAATGTTTAATCCCATATTTCTCTGTTAGCTCTTTCATTAGCTTGGAAGTGAATTGAGTGCCTTGGTCGGTAACAATTTCATGAGGGACACCGAAGCGGGTAAAGATGACTCCATAGATGAATTCGACAACAGACTTCTCTGTGGCCCTAAATAGGGATTTTTCCTCTACCCATTTGGTGACATAGTCCGTACAAACCAAAATATAGTTCTTCCTACGGGACATGGGTGAAATTGGTCCTACAAAGTCAAGGGCCCATTTTTTGAAGGGTTCTATCATAACTTGGGCCTACAAAGGCATTTCGTCAGATGATGTAGGTCTACCTATCCTTTGGTAACTATCACAACTTCTCACATACTTGGCAACATCTTTGAAAATGCTAGGCCAATAGTAAAGTGAATGTAACGCCTTATATGTTGTACGTTTGTCAGAGAAATGGCCACCACATGGTCCATCATGACAACTTCGTAGTATTTCAGGTACCTCGTCCTCTCGGACACATCTACTAATAATCAAATCAGGACCTGTGCGAAAAATATCATGACCAACCCAAGAGTAATTAGCACTCTGTGTAATAATTTTCCGCTTTTCATTAGGTGACAAATGAGATGGTAACTTCCTAGTAGCCAGATAGTCTGCCATATCTGCAAACCATGGGGTATTGGCAGAAAGGGCAAAGAGATGATCATCTGGGAAACTATCATCTATAGGGATGTCATCATCCTCATTCTTTATTCAAGAACGAAAGTTAGCTACTACATTATCCTTTCCAAGTCGGTTAAGCACAGTAATATTAAATTCTTGTAATAACAAGAGCCACCTAGTCACTCGACCATTAGTTATATATTTATTCATGAGAAATCTAATGGAAGAATGGTCGGTGTGTACAAATAATTCATAACGTGTAATGTAATGACGAAATTTGTTAATAGCATGAACAACTTCCAAGAACTCTTTCTCCGTGACTGTGTAGTTCAAGTCGGTAGGGGACAAGTTCTTGCTTATAAAGTAAATGGCATAGGACTATTGGTCTTCTTTCTTCCCTAATACCCCTCTTATTGCGGTTTCGGAGGCATCAATGGATATATGAAATGGGAGAGTCCAATTGAGCCCTCTAAGAATTGGTTCCACATACAGCTTGACTTTCAGGGTTTCAAAGGCAGTTTGACAATGCTCAATCCAAACAAAATCAACATCTTTTATCAATAATCCAAACATAGGTGCAACAATATTTGTAAAATTTTCAATAAACCGTCGGTAATATCTGGCATGTCCAAGAAAGATTCTCACCTCTTTCTGATTCTTGGGGGGTGGAAATCTAATAATGACCTCAATCTTTGCAGGATCGACTTTTATTCCTTCAGATGAAACATGATGTCCTAGAACCACTCCTTCAGTTAGCAACATTTTTCATTTTTCATGACTTGGGGATAGGTTTATTTCTTGGCATCTGATGATAAATTTTTCTAAGTTGTCTAAGGCTTCCTAGTAAGTGTTGCCATAAATTTTTAAGTCATCCATGTATACCTCCACACAATCATGAATAAGATCGACAAATATCTGTAATACTGCTCGTTGAAATGTGGCAGGAGAATTACATAATCCAAATGCTAAGACCCTGTAGGCATAGGTGCCCTAAGGATAGGTAAAGGTAGTCTTGTCCTAGTCCTCAGGTGCTATAAGAATTTGGTTGTACCCATTGTACCCATCTAGAAAGGAGAAATACTTCTTTCCGGACAAGGTATCTAGAACTTGGTTAATGAAAGGAAGAGGAAAGTAGTCTTTCAGAGTGGCCTTATTGAGTTCCCAGAAATCAACACAAATTCTCCATTCCTAGTCACTTTATTTGGTACCACTACAAGCGGGGATACCCACTTACTGTCGGAGATGGGATAGACAAATCCGACATTTAGCAACTTTTGAATCTCCTCCTTAACTATTTCTTTGAGTGTTGGGTTCATCCTTCTCTCAGGTTGCCTAACAGGTGTCACTTCCCCCTGGGTGTATATATGGTGGATGCATGTGTCAGGATGTATACCCTTCATGTCAGTGTATTCCCAGGCAAATTATTCTGATTGTTCTTTAAGGATATCTACTAACCGTTTCTGTTGGTCTGTATCTAGCCCGGAGTTTATATGTAAACATTTCCCTGGATTAATCTCATAGGGAATAGTATAAGACATGGCAAAATCATCTATTTCAAAAATAAAATATGTCGAAGACAAAACAGATGGATCTAATTGTTCTTGAAATTATTCCCCAAACATGTACTCAAATTGGGGAAAAGACTGTGGAAAATACACACATGTAATAACATAAATGAATTGGTTTAGCACATTTTTTGTTGTGTGCTCCTGAAGTGCCCTTGCATGGTCACTAGGCAATACGGGTTCTTCCCAGTCTTCGTTCTCGTATGGACATTCAAGCCACCATATATTCTCCATAATAGGTTGAGCTGGAGGGTAAATGGTGAGCTTCTGGATAGAGAGACCATTTGAGATGGTCATTTCTCCTCTACAACTAATAAATGCATTGGTTGTGGCTAGCTAAGGTCTTCCCAAAATAACAGGATGCCCTAAGGCAAGATCCTTTGAATGAATAACAAGAAAATCTACGGGGTACTCCCATGAGGCTAGAGTAACCATGACATCATCTAAAATCCCTTCAGGTATAACCCTAGTCTTATCTGCTAATTCCAAAATGGTTGGGGTAGGCCGAAGAAGAGTTTGTAACTGTAATTATTCCAAAGTAGTAGAGGTCATGACATTGATGGTTTCCCCTAGGCATATGAGAGTGTTTTTGATGGATACCTCCTTATTGGTTATGGTCACTACGGGGTTTCCTGGATTCCCATACTTTGCTAGCTTTGGTTGCTCTGATATGTACTTAGAGAGTCCTCCTACCAAATGTACTATAGGAGGGTCCTTTTTCTTCCTACCTGGCTTCTTGATACACAATTCTTTGACTACCTTACTATATATTGGAATGTCTTTAATGGCTTGAAGTAGCGGAATTTTGACAAAAATATTTTTCAATTCATTAAGAATGTCAAATTCCGGTCGGGTGGTAGATTTCTTGATTACCAATCGGTTTGGATAAGGAGGGACCTTCACAATTTGTGAAGGTTCATTTTGGGGAAGCTTGGGTTCTTTATTCTTCGGGATAATAACATCTTCCCACCTAGTGTCATATGTGGGTTGTTGGGTGGTTTCTTCTTCTTCTTCTTCTTCTTCTTCTTATTCCTGGATGAATACTGAAGGTCTCTGCCTCTCTAGAACTTTTCTCGATCTTAGTTGAATTTCCTGTAATGGAACATGAGTAATAACATATGTCGGGAAGGCCTGCATCTCAACATTGTTAAGAGGTTGAGGGGGCTTATTATTGGGATTCAGAACTGGTTGTGTCGGTAATAGTGTCGGTTTTAGGGAGCTTTCATTTTGAAATTGTAGTGGTTGTTGTTGTGGGATAGGAGGTAAAGGTGGTGGAACAAAACCTGGCAGAAGATGTGGAGTGTTTGATGAGAACTGAGGATAAGGATGGTTGTACATAGGGATAGGTGGAGCTTGAGGGTTTCCTTGGTTGTGTCCTCCCCTCCATCCTTGAATCCAAGGATGTTGGTACTGAGTAGACTAGTTTTGCCAAACTGGTGAGTTCCACTATTGTTGTTGATAATAGGGTGGAACTTGGGACTGTAGATCCGAGTATGTGGGTTGATTCCTAGGCTTCCATGGCCTCCTAGGTGCATAAGAAGACTCCCCAGGATCTCCACTCCTATAGATGGTTAATAAACCAGGCAATGATGGACATTTTTCAGTCACATGGTCTTCTGTAGAGAAGCTACAAACTGAAATGTTATCTAATGGGCATTCCCTTGAGGAATGCTTCCTCCTGCATCTTGCGGAATATATGCTCATTATTGCATTTTCCTCCTCCTGTTTCTTTTTTAGTTTAAGGGTATCCAACTGGGAACCTATTGTGCTTAAGATGTCAGTCTTAAAGTTTTCTACAATGTTCCCTATCTCTGCTCTTGTAATACCACCTGAACTAACTAGTTTTAAGCTTCTATTGTAAGGGTCCCGAACATTCTTTCCTGTTTTGGCTCTATTCCTTGAGTAATTTTTGCACATTTCACATATTTTAGCAAATGGTTTATGAGAAATATCACCCGATTCCATCAGGTTAAGCATCTTTAAATATTCTTCTAAAATTCCCTTAAGGAAAAGAGCCCTAATTGCATCCTCTGGGAGGTCATGGTATTTTGACTTCTGGAGATATAACCAAATATTTCCATATAATCTTTGAGGGTCTCGTCTTCTAATTGTTGGATTTTAAAAATGTCATTATGAGACTCTTTGGTCTTGCAGTAGTGTTGGTACTTCTTGAGAAATATGTCTTTCATGGCTTCCCAAGACCTAATACTAGATTCTCCCAACCCCATGAACCATCTTAGTGCAGAGTCTTTGAGGGTGGCAGGAAAGAGTTTTAATTTCTGGGCATCTTGTATGTAGTTGTAGCTCCTACACAAGATATCAAATTCAAATAGGAAGGTGTCTGGATCTTCACTGTTTTTACCATAAAAGGTAGGCAATGCTGAGAGAGGAATATTCTTCATGTTGACATTCATAGTGGTGTCTAAAGTCGGAAATCTGAAGGTAGTTTTGGTTTGGTTTCCAGTTTCTTCTTCCTCCCCATTTCTTACACTGTTATGGTCCTCCTGATCACCCATATTGGCTTGGTTTCCAAAAACAGAGTACCTAAGTGGTTTTATCTTTGAAGAGAACAAAGTTTCTCTTTGATGAAAAGGTCTTCCTACTAATTGGATGTCTGGGACTCTACTCGAGCCGGTTGAGATTATAGGTGCCAAAGTTTATGTGTCAATTTGAGAGATAATTACATTGGCTAAGCTACCAAACAAAAGGTTCACCTATTCAGGGCTTATGATATCCTTAAAGTTAGAGTCCCCTAGTGGTGGTGTAAAAGCAAAGGTTGTATTGTTTGGTTCTATGGAAGGCTCGAGTGGTATTTCCTCCTGTCCTAGTATGATTGATGTTTCAATTTCTTGTTCTATAGTGCTCCCTGTGTTAGTCCCTTCAGAGACTATTTTATCTCTTTGGGATGAGCCAGCTCCCATTTTTCAGTACCAGTCTGTGGATTTTATAAGCAGAACGTTCCTTCCCCCAAAGAGATCGGAAGGAACCTTGGTTGAAAGGTCTAATTTTGATTTAATGTATCTACCTTGTGGGTCTCTAGGACTATTCATGAAAGAAAGAAAAAACAAAAAGAAAAAGCTACCATTTGATTCCTAGGTCTATTCATGAAAGAAAACAAAAAGAAAAACTATTATTAGGTTTGGGAGAATCTGCTATAGCAGATGCACAGGTTCTTACCTCTTGTCTTAAGGCTCCCCCTCCACTAAGCTAATGCTAACATCTAAGGATGATCTGTTTCCTAACTACTTCTTACCTTAAGACAACTCCCCGACAACGATGCAAAAATGTTAGGTGATTTATATGTACTAAAAAAGACACTAAACTACCCTCAATTAAATTGTCAACCCGGGGTAAGTAAACTTAGAGTTGTAGAAAAAGATATGCCAAAGGTAAAAAGGTTGGTAGGAGTATAGTCTAACTACGGAAAGCAGCTATCTAGGGCTAATCTACTCAAGCAAACCAATCTAATGAACAAACCCTACTAAGAAAATTGAAACTAAGTAACCTAAGTACTTTTGGGCCAAGGACTGATGGATAGTTCCTAAGAAAGCGAATGAAAACTCTATGTAAATCAAACTAGTTCATGATAGTAAGCAAAGGTAAACTACTAAGCATACTAAGCAAATGATGAAAGCAAACTACCTTTAACTTGCCAACCTACATTCAATGAGCAACTACCCTATGAAATCAATTAAATAATCAAGTAAGAAAAAACACCTATCTAACCTATTAAAGAAAATAAACAAGCAAGAAAAAACACCTAACTAACCTACTAAAGCAAAAGACAAGTAAGCAAAGACAACTATCTATCCTACTAAAGCAAAGGGACAAGTAAGAAAAGACTTCTAATTGAACAACTACCTAGCCTAAGAGGCAAGTGAACTAAATTCCTAATGCAAAACTATTTCTCTTGCGTGAAAGGAAATTTAAATGCTCAATGCAATGCATGAAGGGAAATCTAGTCTGAAAGAAAGACTAACAACTAAACTCATGAAAACAAGAAACTATCTCTTCTAATCTACAAAAGAAAGAAACTATCTTTAATCTATGAAACACTCAAATGTAATGTTGGTGGTTGTGTGAATGCCTTCGGTGGTGATAGATGATATCTCGATGACACTTGACAACAAAGGACAGTTCTAATGGTATAAGCTCAATACTAATTTCAATTGCAAAATGAAATTTGTGAAGTAAACAGTCCAATGAAAACTTAGCCATGATTAAAGTAATGTTAAATACCCTGCATATTCATGTACAAACCATTAACATCATAATGAGATTATTATTCCAATTCTACACTATGCAAGCAAACTAGGTTCATTCATAACTAAGAAATTCAATTGCATTTTAATTCTAAGTAAAAGAGATGGCGTAAAATGAAACTACACTATGTTTATTCTAACCATTCAAACTATAATAAAGAAATGACTAAAAACATAAATTAAAAACTGATATTAAAAAGTAATTTAACAATTATATTAACCAACAACTAATTAAATGAAATCTGATATAAAATTGAAGTAAACAAGCTATAATAAAAAACTGAAATTAAATCTATCCATCCATCAAAATTCCTATCAAAGAAACCCAAATTAAAACTTTGTTCTATCTAATTAAAATCTTGTTTTAAACTTATTTATAAAATCATAAAAGAAAGCACAATCTAACATCTAACTGCTTGCGGGGTTAGTATAGTGAGAGAGAGACTTGCAAGCCTTTTCTAATCTACGAGATTAATGCATGTTAATGCATCTCATCATTCTAACCTGTAAAAGAGAAGCAAATCAGTTAAGCTACAACAAATTAATTAACTAAATAAAAATATGCATGTACAACAAATAAAGAAAGAGCAATTAAATTAAGAAATGCATAAATCAACATAAAGAGAGTTACCAAACTACTGGTGGGCCCCCCAGCAAATCGTGGTCACTCTCTAAAAGTATACCATGAGCTTAGTAGGCCGAATTCACCATACAAATAAAAAAACACAGTTCTGGCATAATTCTGGCAATGTAAAAACTCAAACAGAGAAAAATCATTTTTCTAGTAATTCTAATGCTTATGCTACTTGCTTAACAATGTAATGATCATCCTATTGGTATTTATAAGCTTACAACCTAGGTGGTCGACCAGAGGAGGGTCGAACCACCTCTAAATTTAGAAAATTACATTAAATGCATCCATAACTAACAAAACAGAGGAACCCAATGATCACCCTCTTTGGACAATTGAAATCGAGTTGTCTTGATATTAGTAGCTGGAGGGGGCAATGACAAACAAAACCCATGTGCTCGATTTGTCCACCATTGGCCGCCAATACCATAACCACCAACATGCCTTGCGTTTTTGTGCAATACTGGGTGCTGGAACAAGTGTCGGATCAAGTACCGGAACGAGTGTTGGATCAAGTGCCGAAACGAGTGTCGGACCAAGAAACATGGTGCGTTTTGCCCTGTAATGGTAGAAAAACATGAATTAACTCTTGGAAACCATAAAATATGATAAATTAAACTTGATTGAATAAAAAAACATGAATTATATGTACCTCATGTCGATTATATCATTTTACCATAAAATTCTTCAAAAAGCTCCTTTGAAAGATAAAAATGCATATATACATATGGAAAAAATTGTATAATAATGTCATGAAGATGATCATATCTTGGGCCCAACACCAACCCTAATAAAAGATAATTTCAAATCCCTTCACTAACTCATGCTTTCTCCTTGATGTCTCTTTCTTCTTCAATGATGATCGTTGGCGTCTTAGCTCGATGAGGCCTCTCCGATATTTATATACTCCTTTCTCTTTACTTGGCAAGTTGTGTTTCTTGGAGTGGACCCAAGCCAACTCTAGTTTATCCCATTGTGCAGACGTTGGTCCACATGAGTCACTCCAAGATCACCTCATTGTATGGTCAACCCGATCATACACGCCTAGGTCATCCCATCCATGAGCCATCTCATCCTACACCCAAGTCATCCAACTGTCTGGGGTCAAGGCCAATGCACCTACACCCAAGGAATGTGTGGCCAAGGGACTATGCCCAATAAGTGAAATTGTGATCAAAACTTCAATGTTTTGTTTTTTCAAATCATATATGTTATAACTTATCAAACTATTTGGCGATAAAATCATATTTATAAGAAAAACTTATCATTTATCTTAGGCGATAACCCATTAATATTTTGTTACTACCTTGAAAATTAGGAAAAAACACCAATACATGAGTGTCACTTGTGCATCACTAACAAATAATAATAGTGAATCCCATATTAGAAGAACTAGAGCAAAAATCAACCTTTCATAGAAATTATAGAAAACTTACAACCAAAAACAATGGCATTGGAAACTATCATTAGAAATACATAAAACATTTTCTTCAACTTGCTAAAAAACTCCAATATGAAAACACTATATACAACATGGTATACCATGGGGTTATACCATATAGTATATACATGTTGAAACAAGTGAACAAAAAAAGTCAAGTATTAAAAATTGTTGTCTCATACAAATACTTGTATGATTTCAAATATAAGTTCATGGTATTCCCAAGAGCACCAATAGCTACCTAAAACTTTAGATGTAGCAAATATTCCATAAAATTTATACTACAAAATCATGGATTTGGCGAAAAATGTTAAGGAATCCAATTATATATTCATGGAAAAGTTTTATTTCTAGGCAAAAAATATAAATATAGAGAGAATTATTATCATAAATTAGGATACATTTTTTTATTTTTAATGAAAATATGAAGAAATTTAGCTAAATTTTCTTTCAAAAATTTAAAATTTAGCCAAATTGGTGAAATTTTGCTTAAAAAAGAAACATTGCACAAATTACAACAACTTGTGCCTAAAGAAACCTCAACTGCCCCATCAAGACCCCCAAGTTTGGAATTCCCACTCAACCGGTCCGTATAAATCTTGGCACACTAACTGGACTTAAGTCTCTAGTCAAGTTTCCTTGGAAACCCCAAAATGTGCACCTTGCCTCTTACCAAGGCATCTTAGTTGTCTGAACTACCCATCCACTCTACTACAATGGCGCTTCCTTGCACCCCTCTAGGCGAGGGTCTTATATCCTCCCCCACTAAAAATCATAGTTTATGTTGGCACATAGGGGAAGACCCAGGGTTCATTGCTTCAACAACGCACCAACAAAACCCTAACTACCGACCCTTTTGGGAACACCAGCGAAGCAGATGAAGTCTCACCCGAGGTAGAGGCAAGGGTGGTTGCAAGAATCAAGTGTCTACAACCTAGCTGGGACACAGATCTGTGATCACAATACTTAACAGAGCACTTAGCAGTTAACATTCATTAATATTTAACCCTTACTCACATCGCAAGTCGAAACCCTAATTACAGAACAACATAGTATTCAACAAGATCTAACACATCCAAGAACTTAGCATATGGAAATAGATTAGATATAACATTCATTCATATCAATTAATTATTAATATACTATATCATATGCATCTAACATATATTACTACACTAAGCATAAATCACATCAATAACATAACAACCATAATGCACAAAGGAACCACAACACAGGATATACGTCCACCAACTCTTCTTCTTATTTATTGTCTTCTGACAATCTTCTTACATGCACAGAGCCACAAAACCCACTCCGCATAGGACAAGAGATCTACACACACCTCGCCAGATCCTCCTTCATTGAGCTAGATTAAGGCACAAAGCCTTCTTACAGTCACTTAGCTATGCAAGTTCTCAACATGGTATGCATGAAGCATTCACAACTATTCACACTTAGCACAACACACATATATCTCTCCCCCCTACTTACATCGCCAAGATACTTATTTATACTTTACAAAAGGGGCCTAAATATGGGTAAACCCATGGGTCGACATCCCATACCCGTTACATAAACCCTAATCCCAAAAATCCCTAAAAAGGGGGTGAGATCCCGTAATCTCTGCTTTGCCTTGCACTCTACCTTCGACCAACCTGTCGAAGTCCCAAAAATGATCAAACATGACCAAGGTTATCCAAAACTTGGTCAAGGTCCAACAGGCCCCCAACACTTACCAGTGACTCATCCTGAGTCACTCTAATCTGGGTAGCTCTGCCTCAAAGGCCTCGAGCTTAGCTCGAGATGCCTCCACTTGTTGCTTCTCCAGAGCCTCCTGCTCGATGAACTCCTAACTAATATTCTCCATCACAGGTCCTTCCAAGCGTTGTTCTACTATGGTGACCACTTGTTCCAGTTCTGCACCTCATCCTTCAATATCCTCAAAAAGTGTGCAAGATTCATCCTGCACTGGTTGGATCCTATGGGTCACTTCCATGAATTTACTCTGGATGGTATGGACCTTCTGCTAAACCATGCACTGTTATTCAGACCTTTTCATCCTCTTGACCGCGGATAGTGGCTTCAACTACGCTTGCACAGTTGTTGCTTGTTGCTTTGCCTCCTAGAGTTGTGACTCCAGTGTCCTTAGTTCAGGGTCCTCTGCAAGGCGCTCGTAGGTATGTGCACTTCAACTACTGAGTTGTTTTCATTCTAAGGCCAATGCCTTGATTCTTTGGACTGTGCTCTGGGAGTTTTCTTCTCTTTGGTCTCACACTTCCTACAGAGTGCTTGGCACTACTTTTAAATCCAATTATGCTACTCTTTGTTGGAGCTATTGAATGGCTTCAACAAGATTCCCAACTTGAATCTCCAGTGGGTCTTCTTCCATATGTTTTAAGCCCATCATAGATCAAAGTGCTCTAGTGACTACTTCTTTAAATCCAATATGCTCCGCGAGCAGTTGTTCTTTCTCCTTCTGTATCTGCGCTCTATCCTCTACGAACTTTTCCTGGAGGTCATTTTTTTCTTGTTGCGCAACCTGACGTTGCTCTAGGGATTCCTCTTTTTATTGCTTTAATGCCTCTGTGGCCTACTCTTTTTCTTCATGGACAGGATGAAGGCGAGCTTTGGTTGCATATGCTATTTTGCGTAGTTGGGTAGGCTCATCTTCCAACTCAAACCCTTCAGATGTTGGAGGCGTAGTAGACACTACGCGGCTAGAGTAGAGGGCTTGTTGTACCCCTTTTAGTTTTGCCTTAATCGGGTCATACATGGTCTCTTATTTTGCTTCGTTGCACTGTAAAATATCTTCTGAGGTATCTGATACCATGATGATGATGAGTTCGATTTCATCCACCATGAGAACAGTCTACAGTTTGGGCGTACTAGCTTTAAACTTCTTCTGCGATGAAGGTTTCATGGGGGAAACCTTCCTTTTCTTGGATGTCTCAACCTCATCAATGGGATCCCTAGGCGGTGTTACTTCGACTTGATTTTTCTTGTCTTATTCCCCTTTGTCCTCTTCTTTGTCTACTTTGTTACCTCCTCCCCCTCCAAGTGAATTTGAAGCAGTCTCTTCTGATGCGTTGTTCAGCTCCTGTACCTCTTCCTTCTTCTTCCTTCTATTATTGTTGGGTGCATCGTACTCTTCATGAGTGACCACAAGAATTCTGATGAGGTTGGGGTCAGACAGTTCTTCTTGGTCAACTGGTATAAGTAACTCTGTAGGCCATTCCTTAGTTATTTCTTCCATGTCCTCCTCTATGAGCTTATAGTAGGATTGGTGCTCTTCTTTATGTCCATCTCTACGTGTAGTGATATAAATAAAATTTATATTTGCACGAAACTTCGTAAGGGGCTTGAATCTGTGCAAGGCATTCAACATCATGAGAGGGAATGACTCAATATCCCTCTTCATCTATAGGTAATAGGTGTGGAACATCGTGTTTTACTTCCATTGTTTCACCATGTCGCTCGAATACCAAAGAGTAGTGAACTTCACAACTAGTGGTTCAAATGGCTCAATTTCAAGGAAGGTCGCTCCTTTCGACATATCCCAAGAAATGAAGGTGATGAGGATCAACAACCAACTGAAATGGAACTCGTAGCCCTGATACTGAGCTTTGTGACAGTCTTTCTTTAACTGGTTGACGAGGTAGCTCGCCCAATCCATTTGTATCCATTCAATGCATTTTCCTGTGAGGTCAACAATGAACCCCATGACCTTCTTGGGTCTATTCTTCCTGACTAGATTCCCAACGATCAAATGACAGTCTAGGCGCACTGTGCCATTCTAGATGGAGACTACCTTCTAGCCTCACTTCCCCTTATCCACATCGCCATAGGTATTTTTGATTCTCTGCGCCAGGGCGTGATCTATAGCCTTCCCTAGATAAAATTCTTGTGGTTATGGTCCTTTCATTCTTAATCCAGTGATCTGATGGATCAATGTCGGATCTATGGTGATGCGTCTATCCAGCCACAGACAACTGCCATGGAAGCAAGACAATAGAAGTTTAACACACGTGTTAACCTCCTGATGCCTTCCAAAGTGGGGTATCTTCATTACGTTTAGGATGGTTGACCTTGTGATGTCCATGTTCCATGAATGGGGGATTATCATTGACTTATTCCCCATTGTCTTGGTCAAAAATTTATGTGGGGAAAGCATGCCATATTTCTTGCGATATCCCAAGTTGAATTCAATGATCTTCAACGTCATAATCTGTCCTAACTATGGTCCAACTATGTGTATCCCCTTCAGGAGGTATGCAATGATAAATGTATGTTCAAAGTCCCTCTGGACACTGTCACAACTAACCGCACCAGCCAGAGGTGGGATATAGTCAAGTAGGATAGATGGGATGAGCTTCACGTTCACCAAGTCATCACGATGCTTGTTCTGTTTCTCTGTCGCAACTCTAGAAGGTGCAGATCGACGTGCAGTCGATGGAGAGGCTTGCACTCCTCTAGTTGATGAGGCCTATGCCCCTACGAACATGACCTTCTCAACCATTATATCTATCATAATTTCTTCTATGGACTTTTCCACTGCACTATTCTCACCCGACATACACACTCAAGATTGGATATCTCAGGTCAGTGAAAAAACACTCAATGTAACAGAATGGGTGGAAAGCTCTCAATAAGCACAGCGTAGTAATAGTTAGCTCTTTGTGGGCTCAAATAATAATTGTTTTCAAAAGTGTTCTCGATGAAACATTCAATGGGATAAATAGACAACGTCATAACAAATTCCTCCAATGGACAAGAATTCTTCCATCAATGTGATTCCATCCCTTATGGCACAATCCCAACGGTCCAATGGAGATCTCTTCGACCATAAGTATGTTTCTAGTCATTATAGAGTTTCGTGCTAATGGTTAAGATGCCTCCAATGGTCATATTGCTTCATCGTGGCAAAGTGCCAATCTATGATGTTCTACTATTTCAGCAAAGTTCACGGTTTGCAAACCTTCCTTCTGCGAAATCCTCTCTGAAACTTCCTACAATTTTTCTAACTTTGGTTTATTCTTGCTTAGCTTTCTAGCTTTCTTTCTTGTAATCTATGTTTCTAGATTTCTCTTTCCATTATTGTTCTTATCTCCTCTTGGCATAGTAACTTCGCATTGTTGAGGGTATTTTAAAGAGTTCGAGGGTAATACTTCTTCTCTTTCTAGGGTAGGTGCTCTACTCTCTTGTATGGACGAGTGTTTCAAGTCTTCCTGTGTTATTTCAACTTCGACAGCCAGGTCTTTGGCCCTTAGTAGATTTGAATTGTCCTCATGTTCTTCTAGTAAGTGTGTTATTCTTCTAGCCATGAAATCCCTTAGTTTTTTCTTTTTCTGTTCTAGATCCTCCTCTTCTTGTTTCCTTCGTATCTGATCTTTCTCAATCTAGGTTTTTCCTAGCAAAATAGAAAATGGGGCGTTGTTCTCAACAAACTTAAGAACCTCAAATTCTTCCTTTATCGATGCTCCATGAGAACTCATAGGTACCTGGGTAAGTCTTCCACATAGGGTTATCATCTTTCCTTTAAACAGTCCTATTCCTCCAAATAAAGGAACCATAGCAGGCTTTCCCAAAATTTCCCAAGTTCTTTCTGTCATGATATTCACCTTTGTTTCCTCATCCAGAACACAATATATGTCGAAGTCTCCTATTCTTGTTTATATGCACTTCTTCTCTTTTAAGATCTTTGATAAGTTGATGTCTTTGTGATCATTCAGGGTTTCTTTCATCTGTAATAATACAGTCTCTGATTCTTTCTAGGGTTATATCATATCCTTAGTTTCTTGGCATGTCTCATGGTTTTCTTGTAGCAATCATTCTAGGTCAATCCAAAACTTCATGGTCCATAGATTTACAAAAAAGTTTACTAGGACCTCTACCAGGGCATTCCTTAACAATATGTCCTGGTCTTTTGCAACTATAACAAAGAGTTAATCCTCTCTTTCTTTTAAATGACCCCCAACCTTTCCTATACTGCGCACTGGGATCATAGTAACTAACCTACAAAAAATTCTTTCTAGGATATTGCATCCATTTGTTAGTCCAGACATTCTTTATATGCATAGGAATAACATGTCTTTCACTATTTCTATCAGATCTACTCATATCAAATCTTCTTTCTTCTAGTTGTGCCCTAACTTTCATACTAGGAAAAAATCTATCAAGCATTCCTAGATCCATTCTTTGAAACAAAAATTGTCACTTATCTTATCTTTCTCAGAGCACAAAGATTTAAGATCTTACCTCTTTTCTTCAGATATGATTCCTTTATTAGCACAGAGCTTCGCAAGTCAAGTAGAATATTGCGCACTACAGCAGCAAATCTACGCATAGAGCTTTCTATTTTCTTCAATTCCCAGCAATCATGATTTCGGGTCCCAACAATGGAACCATTTTTTGGCACACAGGGTCAGACCCATGGTTCAACGCTTCAACAACACACCAACAAAACCCTAACTATCGGCCCTTTCAGCAACACCTGTGAAGCAGATGAAGTCTCACCCGAGGTAGAGGCAGGGGTGGTTGCAGGACTCAAGTGTCTACAACCTAGATGGGACACAGATCTTTGATCAAATTACTTAATAGAGAACTTATTAGTTAACATTCATTAATATTTAACCCTTATTCACATCGCAGGTTGAAACCCTAATTACAGAACAACACAGTATTCAACAAGATCTAACACATCCAAGCACTTAGCATATGGAAATAGATCAGATCTAGTGGTCATTCATATCACTTAAGAACTAAGCTACTATATCAGATGCATCTAACATATATTACTACACTAAGCATAAATCACATCAATAACCTAACAACCATAATGCGCAAAGCAACCACAACACAGGGTATACGTGGTTCACTCCAGTGTGCGGCTATGTCCACCAACTCTTCTTCTTCTTTATTGTATTATATCAATCTTCTTACATGCACAGAGCCACAAAACCCACTCCGCATAGGACAGGAGATCTACACGTACCTCGCCAGATCCTCCTTCCCCATTCTAGATTCAAGCACAAAGCCTTCTTACAGTCACTTAGCTCTGCAAGTTCTCAACACAGTATGCACGTAGCATTAACAACTATTCGCACTTAGCACAACACACATATATCTCTCCCCCCTACTTACATCACCAAGCTACTTATTTATACTTTACAAAAGGGTCCTAAACATGGGTAAACCTATGGGACAACATCCTATACCTATTACATAAACCCTAATCCCAAAAATCCCTAAAAAGGGGGTGAGATCCCACGATCTCTGCTTCGCCTTGTGATCCGCCTTTGACCATCCTGTCGAAGTCCCAAAAATGGTCAAACATGACCAAGGTTCACCAAAACTTGTTCAAGGTCCAACAGTTTCCCTCATAAACATTCTCAAGAAATTGCTTGAACATGTGCGTCTATTGGCAACCAAGTCTATTGGAATCCCCAGATTTCATGTCAATGACTCTAACTCCATGCCAATGAGCACTAGAAACCACAAATTTTATCATTTATCTTAGGTGATAACCCATTAATATTTTGTTACTACCTTGAAAATTAGGTAAAAACACCAATACACGAGTGTCACTTGTGCATCACTAATAAATAATAATAGTAAATCCCATATTATAACAACTAGATAAAAAATCAACCTTTCATAGAAATTATAGAAAACTTACAACAACAAAAAAATGGCATCGGAAACTATCATTAGAAATACCTAAAAAAATTCTTCAACTTGCTAAAAAAGTCCAATATGAAAGCACTATATACAACATAGTATACCATGGGGGTATAACATATAGTATATACATGTTGAAATAATTGAACAAAAAAAGTCAAGTATTAAAAAATGTTTTCTCTTACAAATACTTATATGATTTCAAATATAAGTTCATGGTATTCCCAAGAGCATCAATAGCTACCTAAAGCTTTATATGTAGCAAATATTCCCTAAAATTTATAATACAAAATCACAGATTTGGTGAAAAATGTTAAGGAATCCAATTATATATTCATGGAAAAGTTTTATTTCTAGGATAAAATTATAAATATAGAGAGAATTATTATCATAAATTAGGATACATTTTTTATTTTTAATGAAAATATGAAGAAATTTAGCCAAATTTCCTTTCAAAAATTTAAAATTTAGCCAAATTGGTGAAATTTCGCTTAAAAAAGAAACATTGCACAACTTACAACAACTTGTGCCTGAAGGAACCTCAATTTCCCCATCAAGACCCCCAAGTTTGGAATTCCCACTCAATCGGTTTGTATAAATCTTGGCACACTAACTAGACTTATGTCTCTAGTCAAGTTTCCTTGGCAACCCTAAAATATGCACCTTTCCTCCTACCAAGGCATCTTGGTCGTCTGAACTACCCATCCACACTAGTGCGATGGAGCTTCCTTTCACTCGTCTAGGTGAGGATCTTACATCCTCCCCCACTAAAAATCATAGTTTCCCTCATAAACATTCTGAAGAAACTACTTGAACATGTGCGTCCATTGGCAATCAAGTTCGTTGGAAACCCAAAATTTTGTGTCAATGACTCTAACTCCATGCCAATGACCATCAGAAACCCCAAATTTTATCATTTATCTTAGGCGATAACCCATTAATATTTTGTTACTACCTTGAAAATTTGGTAAAAACACCAATACATGAGTGTCACTTGTGCATCACAAATAAATAATAATAGTAAATTCCATATTAGAACAACTAGAGAAAAAATCAACCTTTCATAGAAATTATAGAAAAGTTACAATAAAAAACAATGGCATTGGAAACTATCATTAGAAATACATAAGACATTTTCTTCAACTTGCTAAAAAACTCCAATATGAAAACACTATATACAACATGGTATATTATGGGGGTATACCATACAGTATACACATGTTGAAATAAGTGAACAAAAAATGTCAATTATTAAAAAATGGTGTCTCATACAAATACTTATATGATTTCAAATATAAGTTCATGGTATTCCCAAGAGCATCAATGGCTACCTAAAACTTTAGATGTAACAAATATTCCCTAAAATTTATAATACAAAATCATGGATTTGGCAAAAAATGTTAAGGAATCCAATTATATATTCATGGAAAAGTTTTATTTCTAGGTGAAAAGTATAAATATATAGAGAATTATTATCATAAATTATGCTAGATATTTTTTTTTAATGAAAATATGAAGAAATTTAGCTAAATTTTCTTTCAAAAATTTAAAATTTAGCCAAATTGGTGAAATTTCGTTTAAAAACTAAACATTGCACAACTTACAACAACATGTTCCTGAAGGAACCTCAACTGCCCCATCAAGACCCCCAAGTTTGGAATTCCCACTCAATCGGTCCGTACAAATCTTGGCACACTAACTGGACTTAAGTCTCTAGTCAAGTTTCCTTGGCAACCCCAAAATATGCACCTTTCCTCCTACCAAGACGTCTTGGTCATTTGAACTACCCAGCCATGCTAGTGCGATGGAGCTTCCTTTCACCCCTCTAGGCGAGGGTCTTACATCCTACCCCACTAAAAATCATATTTTCCCTCATAAACATTATGAAGAAACTACTTGAACGTGTGCGTCCATTAGCAACCAAGTCTGTTGGAAACCCCAAATTTCATGTCAATGACTCTAACTCCATGCCAATGACCACAAGAAACCCCAAATTTTCAAAACACAATTCATGTGTCCACAATAGGCACCCAACTATCTACATTGTTCTCTATCCAAAGAAACCATGCAATTTCTCTATCATCTTCATTAATGAACAACTCATGCCCAAGTCTATCCTTAATGCTTCAAGTTGTTGTTGCCCCATTATGGTGGCTATATTAAACTACTACATTTTTCTCCTATAGTTGTTATCATCCAACCTTCCCTTAGGAATATTGCTAAAATGTCCAAGTGTTGAACCTTCTCAACCTACTATTGTGTCCATACTTCAACCCTTTCGTTCATGCTTTCGCACATTGATCTTTCTAGCACTTTGAACTAGTTGGGTGATCGATCCAATTGTTGTGTCCAATCAATGAGCATGCATGTCCCTATGCCCAATATGATTTTTTTCCATCCACACTTCGGTCATTATGTCCAACCTCAATTAACCAAGGCAAATTCACCCCCTTTTCCCATGTCTGTCAAGTAACTCTTGCAATTCAACGTGCCAAATAATATCAACTTTCCTACTGCAACCCAACATCTATACACTTCATCATACAATGGAAAATTTTACACCTTCCCCCACACTATCAAGTTTTCTCTACAATGAAATTTCCATGGAAACTTCTCCCAAGGTGACCGAGGCTACACTTCCTGCTCCTAGGTAGTAAGTCAACTCATGGTTTTCTAGTGATAGGAGAGTTCCCAATATCTACCAAGGATACCAACATGCATGGTATATGAATTGTGTTATGTGCGCAATTACTTCAAAACCAACTTTACTTCTTGTCACATGCAACCCTACTCTTCTAATCATTCTCATTCAACTCATGGTCATATATTCCCATGGCTCCCCTAGAAAATTTCACAATGGTTGCAGGGTCTCGATCCTCATATCCTAATTCATCCACATCCAACTCTAATTTATGTTGGGAGAGATCCTCTATGTGTTTCTTGGACCCAACACTTAGATCTTCTACACTATGTGATATGTCTAACCAATTTTCCTCTTCTTTTCTGCAATCCTATGGGAAGCAAGGTACCTCCTAGTGTGTCCCCTATTCAATTACCTCCATAGTAGTTGCTAGTGCAAGCTCCATATTTCCTTCAATTGATTTCTTTTGATCCTGCAAGTTACTCAACCATTCAACCTCCTTCAATATTGACTTCATCGAAGCCTCCATTGTTTTTAATCTTCATTCTACTTGGCTCAATCCACCCTTGGCACCCATGAATGTCATGCCTAAAACGATATCCTATTTTTGTGTGACAACATGAGGTCTGTCCAAAGGTCTAACAACTACCTCAATTAGCCTCACTAATGACATTCTAGGAATTTTTCCCAACTTCATCGTAGTCACCATAGGCACATTCAACATTTTTTCTTCATCCAAAAACACCAAGCTACTCTTGTGCAATACTGGGACTGGCATGGCAAGATTGAGAAAATCTTGTCCCAAGACCACTACATGGCCATCCAATAGAGCCACCATTAAATCCAATATTCCAAAACAATTCCAAAATTTGATTCAGGCATAAATCGGTGGCCACCCACCTATTCCGCTGGCTCAAAATAGGGGTTTCCACCTTGGTAGTTTTTCTACAGCTTTTTGGGTCCTAAACTTTCGGGACTGTTTTCAGGCCCTAAACAACATTTTTTGGACCCACCATAGTCACATTATAGGATTTATCCACAATGTGACAACAAAATGTGTAGTCCTCAGATAGACCTTTCCAACGATTTATTGTACACCTCAAACATAGATCGTATGCAAAAGTTACACCCTTGGGAAGTTGACGTATCAACTACCCCCATCGGGGCCCGCAAACCTTTTGGCATTTCATCTTCTGAGGTTAGGGTTTTGCATTTTCTTTATGTTAAAAAGGCATCTAAAGCCTCATTGTAAAAATCATCATCTTCTTGTGAATGAATGTAGCCATCACATCTCTTCTCAGAGATAATTTTCCACCATTCTAGTGAGTCATTCACTCTGTATTTTTACAATTTTTGTACATTTCTGTCTTTAATAAAAATTGTGCATTATTGTATCTCTTTGTTTCTGGAAATAAATCTGTGTATTTATTTATTATATTTTCTCTTTCATTTCGTTCTCAAATTTATCTGGATCGGTGGTATCAGAGTAGGCTACTCCTTTTTGTTTCTTAGTGCATGTCCCCGACGAGGTCAGGGTTTAGAGAGTGTTATAGCTGGAAAACCCCCCATGGACTACACTAGCGTTCAACATGTAGGCATATATAACCGTCTAAAAGTCTCCTACTTTTCTAACTACCCCGAATACACCCCAAATTCATACACAAAAGACAAAGTGAAAAGATCAGGTAACTTTACCTTTTACTCCGCATCCGGTGTTGATGCTCTCTCGTTTGATAGATCCACTGACTACAAGCCTCCTCCCAAGACTAGCCTACATTCACAAACAGATAAATAGGAAACTACAAACATGTATCTCATATATAAATCATGGGTTAGATGTTAGTATAATACATAAATCGAATACAAATATTTGACACATCATATTTCGGGACAAAAAAAGTATTCCTTTTATTGATATCACAATGTTTACTTACAAAAATATCGGTGACTTCTCCACAAACCTATTCTGGGATCCTTTTCACCAAGCTCCAATTGTTCTTCCACATATCTTTCTCCTCTCACACTTCTTCTACGGAAATGGTATAGGCTTATGATGGAGGAAAAAGGGAAAGAATGGGAAATTATGATGCAAATCTCACAAGGTGGCTACAATTCTCAAGGCAATGAGGGGATGTGAAATGGGAAGAGTTTCATTGTTCGTATGCTTGTCTTATGAATGAGAACCCGACACCTCCTTTTATATGACAAAAGGATGGTTATTCGGTTGGGTTACGGGCTATAGGTGGTGAGACAATTGGGAAACTACCCAATAGCCTGTAATCTCAACAAATTCCTTGCAAATTTTGTGAGTATACGCGGGCTGTAATGGTGCAGCTAGCGTACGTACATGTGCTATAGTGGTGCAACAAGCATGTGTATGCAGGAAGTAGTGGTGCATGGCACACACATCTTCAAAAATGATGTTTTTAAGAAGAGTTGCTCAGTGATGGCTTGGAAAAATTAGAAAGTAAGAGGGCCAAATGCCAGGTATGCATGTATGGTGTAATTTAGGGTTATAATAGATTCCCCCTAATGTGTGAGGTCAATAGAGCATTCTGATGGCTGAAATACATTACAAAATCTTCACCAACGTACGAAGTGAGTCAGCCTGGGACCAAATTTCGGGAGGTGCCATCTGCAAAAATAAAAATTGTCTCACCGAGGTCGGCATACCCATGCTCGAGATGAAATAAATCATAGATTCCAATCAAATACATTGCATATCCATGTCATGTAATTATATAAAGTGTAGCCGCAAGCAATACACAACAGATCTACATCTCAAAATCAAACATATACTTGTATAGTATCCATCTTCAAGAAGCCAATGACGCCTGATGGCTGGATATGAGGCCTTCAGAGCTCAAGCAACAACTTCAAAATCTTCAAAACTCAGGTAGGAGTGTAATATGAGTGTATGAATTTGTAATGTCCCCACTTTGGGACATCATCACAGGGCAGAGACTTATGATGACTAGAGTAGCCAGATGGATGTTATAGCAAATACAGGGGTATTTGAGAGGCATTGTGGGGTCCAGTTGGCATTTATCATCATATTGCATCATCATGAGCCATTCCGCACAGGTTGGATTTGGTTTCATTCCATTCCGACGATTTCCATGATTTTGACTATTTTGAGCTATAAGTTATTTAAAATCACTGAAGAGGGCATTTTGGGCACATTACTTGGAGGAACCTCTCAGTGTAATAGCTCATTGGAATTGGGAGGAGCAGCACTACAGGATGGGATGGATAGAAGTGACTTTCAGTGGCCAGGGAAGCCACAAGGAGAGATAAGGAGCTTTTCAAAGGTAAAAAGGTTAATTAATTAATTAAAGTGATCTAATTAATTAAATAAATATTAATAAAATGAAAGTCACTTTGGAGGGACAAGGTGAGCCAAGAAGTATAAAGGAAAGGCAAGGGCCTCTTCTCATGCATTCATGTATGATCTTATTTTGATTTCTGGCTTCTAGCTAGTGAGCCCAATATTGGGGGTTTTGAGGGTTTTGACATAACAAACCCTAGAGGACGATTCGATGGTGAAAGATTCCACCTATCTTGTCCCAAGCTTGGTCTCGAAGATGCAATACTCTTCCACATCATTCTAGTTCCAGATCTACTCAGTTGCAGGAGGATTCTACATCAGTTTCATGTGCAGATAGAGAGAGGGCGCACCAGTTGAGAGATTCCAGCAAGAGGGACACACCATCTTTGGAGAGAGATTCGTTGTAGGAGATTGGTAGGGCCATTGAGGATTCTATCACTTGGGTTTTAATTGCAGGGCCTTGGACATCAAATCTAGTGCTTTCTGAGACATTTTTATGGCTGAGATTATTTCTTGAGCAGTGGGGCGAATTGAAGA
>ML779144.1:1069619-1103537 GCA_009831015.1 Picea engelmannii | reverse complement strand
TTGTCTGAAAAATTATGAATAGAGAAATAACCTTCTAGCAGATTTAACCATTTATCTAGGGCATCTGCATCTATTTGACCTTCAAATACGGGAATATCAAAATTAACATGTACCTTGAAAGGCGAGGTGCCTCCAAAGTGGTCACTTAATGAAGATGTGCTTGATGCTATCAGCAGTCGTTGAAGGATGTGGGAAAAATTCTCCATCATTTCGTCCCTCTGTCACGTGAGAGCTTGCTCGAGCAATAGACTGATAGGATCGTCTGCTCCGTCAATTTTCTTTTCTTCCGCCATTAAGGGTTTCTTGGGTGTCCGAGAGCGATTGTATTCAAGAGAGACAAGATTGAGACCCAACTTGCTATACTCGGACCTCGTCGGGGACATGCACTGGAAAAACGATCAAGAGCAGCCTGCTCTGATACCATTGATCCGGATTATTTTCGGCATGAAATGAGAGCGGAGATATAATAAATAAATGCACAGAGATATTGCATATATTCAATAATATAACAGAAATGTATCAGAGATGAAACCATAAACATAGATATACAGTAATACACGATTTCTATTAATCAAAGAAATGTACAGAGACTATAAAAATACAGAGTGAAAGACTCGCTAGAATGGTGGCAGCTTATCTCTGAGAAGAGATGTGACGGCTACTCGCATTCGCAAGAAGATGGTTACAATGAGGCTCTGGAGGAATTTTTACAATAATCGGGAATGCCAAAACTCCTAGACATCCAAAAACCTAACCCTAGGAGATGAAGCGCCAAAAGTCATGTGGGCCCCGTTTGGGTAAGTTGGTGCATCAACTTCCCGGGGTTGTAACTTTCGCATACGATCTCCGTTTTAGGCGTGTGATAGCTCGTTGGAAAGGTATCATCAAGGAGATTCATTTTGAGGGCTCAATCATGCCTTTGGATATCATTGAGAACCTCTATCTTGAAAAAACTTCATTTAGTCCTTCAAAATGGCCCCGGAAGTGAAAACCTGCTAAAAATAGTAAATTGCCAAAATGGCCAGAAAACTGTTTTGAGCCATTTGGAAAAGGTGGGTGGCCCCCGATATCCACCTGGATCAGGTGATTCCTTGAGCGTAACATCACCTGACTCGACCAGAAGTTTCGAGATAAGTTCTGCAAAGAGCAATGACTTTTTGGATTTCGCAGAAACAAAATCCAAGTCAAATTCTTGGAGGATAACAATACATATACTAATATTTTCATCGATGACACGTCATGTCAACACATACTGAAATGGATTCACAACTGCAACGACAGTGGTCTTACGAATCAGAATATAATGATGGAACCACTAGACAATGTTGAGATTCAACAAGAAGATCCTAGTGAAAATTATGCACCTGCACTAGGATGGAGCCTCATGCTATTTTTAGGTGGAAGTCTATTTTTACATGATGATCAAATTTTGTTTATAGATGATGTCTATTTATATATGGTGAGCAAATTCTATTTATAGATGTATGTCGACTATTATTATCCCTTAATAATAGTTGGACAATAAATATTAATCTATTCTCAATGAGCACTTGGAAATAGTTAACTGAAGTGGAAAATCAGTTAGCTATAGGAAATTCGAGTTCAAAGGTTGATTGGTGGGACATGCAAGTCGAATTAGTTGTAACTGAGTGATTCAAATTTGTAACAGAGTTATATGTGTAGTTATGTGAGTTGTAAAGTAGTTTAACTCAGTTAAGTGAGTTAATATCAGTTGTACTAGTTGTAATTGAACTTACACTAGTGAGAGATCAGTGAATTAATTATTAATTAATTCATAATCAGTGGTCTCACATGAAACTGAATATTTACCAGTGTTAACTACATGCATGTCAGATCCAGTGGAGACCGAGTTGAGATGAAGGTGAAAGGGACAGTTTGAATATCCATTGTGACTTTAGTGAGTGCACTCATGCAACCACACAGACATTGGATGTGCCCATGAGGAATTACCATCCTATTCAAGAGGGATCCCATTCATTGCAGGGATTTCCATCAGCAGGGATTGTGCAGAGGAGGCAGGCTATCTGGAGGCAGTAAATTGGCACATGCATTTGCCAATTTTTGTATGAAAGTGTGAGACGATTGTATATTGTACTGAGAGATCTTGGATTATATTTTTGTATGAGATTTTTTCATGATCCATGATATATACATAATATAAGATAGTGGGTTTTTAGCTTTATGCTTTCCCGGTAAAACATCTTTGTTATGTGTGATTGATCTTTCTTCTTGATATTGCAATTGGCAATCGTGTTTTAAATTCTGCAAGAATATTTGTAGAAGTGATTCTATATTTAACAGTGGCATATAATTTTTATATCAGGAGAATCCAGGCAATACATAATTTGTATTAAAATTTTTACATGGTATCAGAGCGCAGAAGATTGTAGAAGCTGAGTTTGTGATTGGATAGAATTTGAATTTGCAGAAATACTTTCTTGGTGCTACAACTGATTCAAGATCGAAATGGATTTCAATGGATTGAGGTTAGATTATGCACTCGAGGGTAGCTTGAACTACATTTCTTGGAAGGAAAGGATGGAGGTAGTACTCGAAGACAATGGCTTGAAGAAATTCATTGAAAAGGATGTTCCTAAGCCAGATGTTGCAGACGCTGCTAATCTTGATGCATGGAAAAATAAAGTGGAAAAGGTGAGGAGGATCCTATTGGAGGGAGTACGAGACCACATTGTCTCAAACCTCCATGGGAAAGCCACACCATATGCAATGTGGAAGGCTTTGATAGATCTTTTCTAAAACAAAAGTGACCATAGGAAATCAACACTCAAAGATAAACTCAGGAAGATCAAGATGGAGAAGGGCGACTCCATTCCAAAATATCTCACAAAGTTTGTCCAATGTCGGGATGAGTTGGGGAGTGTGGGAATAACAGCCACTGATGATGATTTGGTGAGATTGGCTCTCCTAGGACTTCCCAATAATTGGCACAGTTATCAAGACTCTGTTAATGGAAGGGAAAAATTGCCATATTGGGAATGACTATGGTCGGATCTAGCGCAAGAGGAGTTCAAGCGGAACACCAGAGATGTCTCTTCATAAAAACATGATGATGAAGAAGATTGTTCTTTGGATTCCAAGGCAAGGAAAGGGAAGGGGAAGAAATTCCATTCAAAATCCGAGTCTAAAGGAAAGAAGTTGGATTTGTCCAAAGTGAAGTGTTTTTACTATCATGAACATGGGCATCTCGCTACTAACTGTCCGCAGAAGAAGAAGAAAAAGAAGGATGTTGGATCTGTATTTGGTGAGGCCCTTGCCTCACAATTTGAACTTGACTTCTCCTTGATCGCATGCATGGATTCAAGTGCATTGGGATCGGTGTGGTATTTGGATAGTGGCACTTCCTTCCACATGACAGGAGATAAGGAGATTTTCAGTGACTTGGAAGAGAAAGATCTCAAAATGCATATAAAGATGGGCGATGATGAACAATACATTGTGTATGGAATTGGTACCATTACCTTTTAGAGGGAGGCAGGTAAACCATTTCAATTGAAATATGTTATGCATGTTCCAAGTCTGAAGAAAAACTTGGTCTCAGTCTCAATGTTGGAGGATAGAGGCTATGACATTGTATTCAACGATGGAAAATATTTCATGCGACATAAAACAATGGGTCAAGTCAAGAAGATAAGGATTCGAGTTAAGAATATCTACAAGCTGGAGGTATATGGTTTCACTTCCATGATGGGCAAGGCAGAAAAAGTGGTGAGTCAGGATGCAGGAAAATTATGGCACAGACAATTAGGCCATCTTCATCATGGAGCCTTGAAAATCATGCAACAAATATCTACTGGACTTCCAATGGGAACACTTGCTCAGTTAGATCAGTGCAAGGGTTGCACCATGGGGAAGTATGTAAAGTCCGCCTTTGATGAAAAGGAGAATCCTTCTTCGGTGATCTTGGAGAGAGTTCACACATACGTCTATAGACCATTATCGGTTTCTTCAACAACAAAACATAAGTATTATGTTATTTTTGTTGATGAATTTTCTCGTAAATGTTGGATATTCTTCATGCAGAAGAAGGATAAAACATTCTCAAAGTTTTGTGAGTTTAAATCATTGGTGGAGAAATATTCGGGGAAGCAAGTGAAGGCTCTGAGGAGTGATAATGGTGGAGAATACATCTCTAATGAATTCAAAGACTTCTGTGGAAAAGAAGGAATTCGAAGAGAAATCATAGTGCCTCATAACCCACAGCAAAATGGGGTCTCGGAGAGGAAGAACAGAATGATTGTGGGTGCAACATGAGTGATGTTGCATGATCAGGGCCTACCAATGCATTTGTGGGAAGAATCATGAAACATTGCGGTTTATGTGCAAAATTGTTTTCCTCATAGAGTACTTGGCATGAGTACACCTAAAGAAGCTTTCACTGGTAAGAAACTAGATGTTTCTCACTTTAAGATTTTTTGCTCATCTGTTTATGTGCATGTGACCAAGAACACCAGGAAGAAGCTCGAATCAACCGCTGAAGTTGGTATATTTGTGGGGTACAAAGAAACACCCCATAATTATCGTGTGTATTTGCCAAACAATAGAATGATTGTTGTGCGATGGGATATAAAATTTGATGAGGGGAAAGCCATGCGGTTATCCCTTGAGAGGAAGTTGGAACTACATGCAGAGGAGGAACTATCGGTTCCCAAAGATGTGTCTCAAGGAAAGTATGCAAGGGAGATATTAGGTAAGTTTCACATGGAGGGAAGCAAACCCATGGATACTCCTCTTCTAGGAAACTGGAGGAAAGAGGATGCTACTTCTGGAGAGGTAGTGGATGCTACTATCTATCGACAATTAGTGGGTTCACTAATGTATCTAGTGAACACAAGAGCATACATTTTCTATGTGGTTAACCAACTGAGTCAAGCGATGGTTAAGCCTACCAAGCTCTTTTCGAAGGAGGGTAAGCATGTCCTGAGATACATGAGGGGCACATCTGAGTATGGCTTATGGTACAGACAGACGGATGAGGTGAAGTTGCATGGATTCACAGATGCAGATTGTGTGGGAATCCCAACAAATAGAAAGAACAAATCAGGGGGGATCTTTAGTATCAGATCTACAGTTGTTTCTTGGTACAACAAGAAGTAGATATCTGTGGCACTCAATTCATCGGAAGAAGAATACATGGCAGCGAGTCAAGCTGCATGTGAGGATATTTGGATGAGAAAGATCTTGGTTGGTTTGTTTGGTTCTCATTTAGATCTGACAGTGATTCATTGTGATAATCAGAGTTTCATTAAAATCATGATTAATCCTTTGTTTCATGATAGATCTAAGCATATAGATATCAGGTATAATCATATCAGATATTGTTTGCAGTGGAAGATCATCTTTCTTCGGTACATTCCTATAGAACATAGGGATGCAAACATTCTGATGAGGGCGCTCACCAGGAGCAAATTCGAATACCATAGAGATAGGATTGGGGTGAAGGATAATCCCTTTCTTGTTGAGAGGGAGTGTTGAGATTCAACAAGAAGATCCTAGTGAAAATTATGCACCTACACTAGGATGGAGCCTCAGGCTATTTTTAGGTGGAATTCTATTTTTAGATGATGATCAAATTCTATTTATAGATGATGTCTATTTATAGATGGTGAGTGATTTCTATTTATAGATGTATGTCGACTATTATTATCCATTAATAATAGTTGGACAATAAATATTAATCTATTCTCAATGAGCACTTGGAAATAGTTATTTGAAGTGGAAAATCAGTTAGCTATAGGAAATTTGAGTTCAAAGGTTGATTGGTGGGACATGCAAGTCAAATTAGTTGTAACTGAGTGATTCAAAGTTGTAATAGAGTTATATGTGTAGTTATGTGAGTTGTAAAGTAGTTTAACTCATTTAAGTGAGTTAATCTCAGTGGTACTAGTTGTAACTGAACTTACACTAGTGAGAGATCAGTGAATTAATTATTAATTAATTCATAATCAGTCGTCTCACATGCAACTGAAGATTTACCATTGTTAACTACATGCATGTCAGATCCAGTGGAGACCCAGTTGAGATGAAGGTGAAAGGGATAGTTTGACTATCTGTTGCGACTTTAGTGAGTGCACTCATGCAAACACACACACATTGGATGTGCCCATGAGGAATGCATAGCCTAGGCAAGAGGGATTCCATTCATTGTAGGGATTTCCATCAGCAAGGATTGCACAAAGGAGGCAGGTTGTCTAGAGGCAGTAAATTGGCACATGCATTTGCCAATTGTTGTATGACAGTGTGAGGTGATTGTATATTGTACTAAGAGCTCATGGATTAGAGTTTTGTATGATATTGTTTCATGATCCGTGATATATACATAATATATGATAGTGAGGTTTTTAGCTTTATGCTTTCCCGATAAAACATATGTGTCATGTGTGATTGATCTTTCTTCCTGATATTTCAATTCATGATCGTGTTTTAAATTACACAAGAATATTTGTAGAAGTGATTATGTATTTAACAGTGGCATATAATTGTTAGATCAGGAGAATCTAGGCAATACATAATTTGTATTAAAATTTCTACAGACATCATGCACTGCTGTCAACGCAAGATTCTCAACATGGGAGTAGTTGAGTTCCAGTCCAACCAGGCCTTGGCTCAGGTAATAAATCACATGCTCTTTGAGCATATTGTCCTCTTGAACCAAGACCATACTGATGGTCGACTCTACAATGACCAAGTATAATAATAAATATTTATTATAATTGGGAGGCCGGAGCAGAGGGGAATATGTGAGGGCACATTTCAATGCTTCGAAAGAGAGTTGAGCGGCTTCATCCCAATGGAAAGGGAATCCATTTTTCAGTAAATGCATGAACCGTTTAGTGATCTCAGCATATTTTGCAATAAAATGTCGAAGAAATTTTTCTTTACCCTGTAAGATTTTAAGTTGAGGGACTGTGCACGGGGGAGGCAACTGAACTATCACCTCAACCTTCAGAGGATCGACCATGATCCCTATTGTCGAAACTATGAAACCTAGAAGACGACCCAACGTCACGCAAAAACTTCACTTGTTTGTATTCAAGTGAATCCAATAGTAGTGACATCGCTCAAAGATCAGTTGGAGGTGCATGGGATGATCATCTCTCTTCCGAGATCGTGATGCTAAATCATCGAGATAAGCCTTGAATATGTGTCTTAGGTCATGGAAATCAAAAGACATGGCCCGCTGAAAAGTGGCTCCAACATTCTTCAGGCCAAATGACATCTTCGGATAAGTGAATGTACCCCATGGATAGATAAAAGTTGTTTTATGCTGGTCTTTGGGCTTAATATGTATTTGATTATATCCCGAAAAACCATCCATGAAAGAAAAGACCTCACAGCTTTCATACTCATTGACAATATGGTCAATGAATGGGATGGGGAAATTATCCTTTGGATAGGCCTTGTTAAAATCACGAAAGTCCATACATATGTGAATTGTTCCCTTATTTTTGTTGACTGGAACGGGATTTGACACCCATTGAGTCATCTGAATGGGGTAGATGAAACTGGATTTGAGCAGTTTCTCTACTTCAACCTTAATAGTTGTTGCTTTTTGAGGATTAACCAGACGAAGCTTCTATCATATTGTCTTAGCATCAGGATAATTTTTTATTTCATGTTCGACGATTCTTAGATCAATGCTTGGAATTTCCTCGCAAAACTAGGCAAAAATGTCACAGAATTCTTTAAATAAATCTGTATATATTTGAATCTCCTCAGGGGAGTATTCTTCTCCGACGAAGACATTCTCCACAACACAAGGGGTTATGGAGATGTTAATACTTATTGTTTCAACGATGGTTTCCATATTACCCTCGGCATAAAATGCGTGCGTATCCAGAGGATTAATAGGACAAGACCTATCTCCAATCATAGTCAACATGAATTCTCCTGCCTCTATTCTTCTTAACTCTGGGAGGAAATAAGATCTGTGATGGAGATCATCCCAGGGTTTGTCCAGACCAGTCAATGTCTCTAAAATCACCTCATCAAAGGGAAAGACCAATTCTAAAGAATTGGCAGTTGCAAGGGAATCTTGAGCCCAGATAGGATCGAGAACTGGATCCAACTCCTATGTGGGAGTCAGATTGGGGTCGAATGAATATTGATAGACAATAGAGTATGCAACTTCTATCGCAGAAAAGGGCATGGACATGCCATGGTTCCCTGTCCCTTCCATCGAAGTCAATGGGGAAGGAAGAGTCCATAGATCGATAAAGTAATTCATGCGGAACGATGACACTTGATAGATCTCAGCCCTAGGCTGGTCGGGGATAGCCGATATCATCTCGACATCGCTAGAAGGAGGCGGGTAATCAAATGTACCCATAAAAGGTGGGCACAAACCAATCCCCACATTGACGATGTCGGGTTCTAGGTTATCAATCATTGGGACTGTGGATGCCCCCGATGAAGGGTTAGGCCTAGAGAAGGACAATTGATCGATGGTCACGATTCGGCCCTCATGTGGAAACAACAAGACCTAAAAAAATATGGAAACCACTGCATGCATTGAATATGTCCAACTCCTTCCTAACAACAGGTTGTATTGGAGAGGCGCATCGACCACTTCAACTTTGACACACACAGTCTTCCCTCCTAACTGCACGAGGAAAGAAGGGATGATTCCTTGTGGTCTGAAAGAATGACCATCAAAATCAGTAAGAAGAATAGGTGACAGAGACAAAATGGGTTTGCCAATGGACTTCCAACAAGCCAATGACATCACGCAAGTCGAGGCTCCCTCATCAACCACCATACGGAAAATATTCCGAGTAAAATATTTCATGGGGTTAGACACTACTATATGGAACGCAACATGGTATGGGAGACAAGGTTTCAATTCGATCATATAAAGAATGATCGTTCCCAGATTACAAGTCTCGACAGATCCTAAGTAGGATAACAAAGACTTTCTCTATGAAGGGCAGCTTTGGAGGACCTCCAAAGAGGACATCGTGCAAGGGGTATGTGACAAATCCTCCACCAGAGAGTAGTTGTGGGTGACCCTCATGTTTGGATTATGTGAAGCTTTCTTGAACGCCCATTTCGGGATACATGTCATTGTTTCTCCCATCGTCTTCTCAATATGGAGAGGAATAGATGGGTTTACGGCTTCCTTACCCTTTTCAACAGAATTCAGAATTTTGTAATCATGTGCCCTAGTTGTTATGTGAGCATCACCCTTCAACATATAAATTTTCACTGCCGAGGAATTACTAGGAGATGAAGCGGGTCCCTGAATGCCCCCATCTGTGCTTATAGAGGATTGATTCAAAATTTTCCCATGTGGAAATGGGTTCGTTAACACAACAGGTTGTTGTTGCGCCAATAACTTCTAGCCCTCCACAAGTCGAGGGAATAGGTGATTTGGATAATCTTTCGTGCAAAGGTTACACGAATACTTCGACTTTATTTTCTCTGTGTTTCCCCCACCAGCATTATTGTTGGTTTTCTTATCCCCCTTACCCATCTTGTTTCATTGTTTCTTCTTTCATTTAGGCTGTTGGTTGGCCTTCGGGTTTGTCAACTGCACACTGTGTACATCCAATGTTTGAGTAGGGGGAGCAGCTGAACTAGAGGTTTGGTTGGCCGATGTCTGTTGTATCAACAATTGTTGCAATTGATTCGACAACTGATCAGCGGGATTTTCTTCTGTTGAACCAATTAAGCCATCGGCATGTGGTCCAGACTTGTATCTGGCCTTGTCAAGGATAGATCATGGTGCATCTGTAAAAACCTCGTAAAGTAAACCAGACTGAGAATATATCAATTCAAGTTGTTGAGCTCTCATTATCGCCTCTTCCTTGGAAAAGACTCCCAACATTGCAATGTCCTTGATTAACTGGCGTACGAAAGACTTAAGGAGCCACTCTAGAAGGAAATTCGAAGGGACCGTTACTTTTATCAAAATCTTCTGATGTCTCCATTCTTGGATGTGGTCCGAAATATGATCGGCCTTCGTCTATTCCAAGTTGGCCAACAATTCAGTGCCGACATCATATCTCACAAGTAGTTGGAAATGGTTGAGAAAAACCATCACCAAATCGCTAAAGAAATAGTATCTCAAGCGGTCGAGCTCAATTTAACATTTCACAGAACTCCCAGTAAGAGTGCATTGAAATAGACGCAACTGAACGGAGTCGTCTCGCAGAGAGTATGATGAGCACCATAGGTGAAATGTGGTCATGTGATCGTCTGGATATTTGTTATTCTTACCTTCAAACTTTGAAATGTCCAAGGGAAAATTCGAAGGAATGGAAGGCCAACGCGGATCATGACAGATTGGGTCATTTAACAACCTTGACAAGTCTGGGAAATGTAACGTCACTAGAAATGACAGTTTGGGCTATTGACTATGTACATGGAGAAAGGATCCTGGATTTTGACTGGCACCAGGTTGCCAAGAAAAATTGGGTTGTTGACCAAGGTTTTGGTAAATACCATGGCCTTGGCCAATGAATAGATACTGTGTTTGTTGGCAACTCATAGGTTGATTCCTTTAAGTGGACGTTGAGGGCTAGGCGAGGATTTCTCCCTGCGTCGTGTTCCAAAGATTCTGGAAAGGGTTGCCCCCTATCGATCCGACGGAAATAGGTACTGAGCCTTGCCTGGGGTTCCATTGAATATGGAATGGGTTTCCCCAATCACCATCCCTCATGAGGGAATTATCCCCTGCCATGGATTCCAGATTCCTTGTGAGGAGAAGACTCCTATGTTTTCCCCCTGTGTAGGAATAGTACCCTACACATGATTTTGCTGTCCAAAACAAGGGTTTCCCGCAACTAAGATGGCAGCTGACAAAAAAGTGTTATTTCCAAATGAATCGAACAAAGAGAATGACATTGAACCCACCAGCGTGGTGTAGGAAGAAGGTCCTAGACTACTTACTATGAACAAGTTGTAGTTCATGTTCAGCCTGACGGGTTGATGGGAAGCACCGCCAAGCAAAGGGGACGAAGGAGGTATATGACCCCCTCCGTAAGGGAAAGCATTATAGGGGGATGAGGTGCCCCCCATATACCCTTGCAAAGGATCGTTTGAGCTCCCTGCCCCCAGGCCTATGGTTTGTAGGGTGGAGTAGGTGAGGACGGAGTTTATATCAAAGTCGGGAAGCCCATATGAAAACAGAGGACCCGTCGCACCCTGTGTGAATGTCACAATGATCAACGACATAGATGGAATCGGACCACTGCCCGAATTAGAGGCGATCGAGACCATTGTGGTTCGGACTGACGAAGGTGGGTTAGGAGGCAGAATGCCCCCAGTGGTGGAAGCCATAGAGGGACTGTGAGTAATCCCTAATGAAGTAGCAACATTTTCTTCCATCACTTCTTGCAGGACTATCTGATGCTCGTGATGTGTTACCCTTGGAGGGGAAAGCTATATCAAAAGTGGCACCAACAAGTCAGTGATCGGAGCATTATATGGCCCGAGAGCTTCCGCTCCAAGGTCAAAAATAGTTGGCTCCTCCGGATTCGAATGTACTCCTCTCGGATTTGGCTCGGGCACAGTTTCCTGTAGCTTGGTTGCCTCAAGTGACCCTTGCTAGTCAAGTATTCGTTGTAACAGTGGCAGTGGTGGCTCTAATGTAACCGACGGTAGGCCCAAAATCCTTCATGACCGACAGGACTCTTGATCTTCCACTTTGTGAGAATATCAACGAAACTTCTAATGCTGAAGACCAAGCACACACTAGAAAATTTCCTATGAGACAAAGCAAGCAAAACACTAACTAGTTGGAAGAATAGTTACACTAGCCAACACTAGAGCAACTTACTAATCAAGTGCAAGTCAAACATGGAAGCACCCTCCAGGTATACTCTGCAAAGCGTGGCCCAATTTCTACCCTAGGTACTGCGGTATACCCATGCAGTCACCTATGTGAGTCCCTAAAATAAAGTAAACTAGGTTTCCATCTTGTGAAAAGTCACCAGGCGGGTACAATCAACAGTCGGGTGGACCGCAATGAGTAGGGTAACAAATCCCGAAACCTACCAAGGGTATCAGAATCAAGCGGTCTGGAAGAAAACTGAGGATCCTGAATGAATTCGAGGTCCATGAAGCTTTGTAGGCAAATGCAACCAACAATATCCCACAACAAGTACTCAATATGCGTTCCCCACTACACTTGGTCCGGCTTTGGAGGGGTTATCTCCGCTACCTTTATGCACGCAACCTCATGTTTAGCCCCTGTGTTAGAGGGGGTTCCTGGATAACTTTCATGTTTACTGAAATTTTTACACTCCCTAGCACTGACTCCAATGTTTGTCTATAAGACTTGAAGAGTTTCCTCTCCAACCTAATTCAAGGCTCTAGCCTAGACTAGTTGATTGACCCTACAAACATAAAGTCTAGTTGATTTTAATTTTAGCGTTAATTTTAAATGGCTTGTTTTAAGTCAAGGAAACGAAAATGAAACTAGTGGTGTGTTTTAAGAGATGAAAAAGAGGAAAAGTAAATGAAATGGAAAGAAAAATTACTTCTAGTTAATCAATAAAGATTTTGCAACTAACTCTTTAACCAACTTTTCGTAACTACCTTTTCTAAGATATTTTAAAGGAAAACCTAAAATGAGATTTAGATCGACTATGAGCTACTTAATGTTCTGAGAAATCATTAAAGAACTTAAGAAAAGAACTATTTTCCCTAACAAGCAAAGTAACTAACCCAACTACTTAACCAAACAAAGAAATGAAATATTTTTCTATTTTTTTATGCTTCAAACAAGAAACTTGAAACAAATTATTTTTCTTTTTCTTTAAAGCAAGTGAAAGGGGAAAAAGTAAAAAGCAAGACAAGACTGAAAACTTGACCTTTGGCCCACTACGGATCACAGGGGTCACTGAAGACACCAAACAGGCTGGTCAATGCTCTAAGACTCACCCAAAACCCTTCTGAACTAAATACAAGATATTTTTTAAAAATATAACCCAACTGACATCAAACCCAATCTTCGACTGTAAGAATAGAAACATTGTGCTTAATCAAGAAACCCTGAGAAGTCAGAATTCAATCAGGGAAGAGGTTGACTGCCTCTTCTTTAAAGAAAAATTTCTTGACACAGGCATGCAACTGATACTTTAGCAGCCTGTGTATGTACGTGGGTTGTCTTAAAGCAGGGCATGTATTTACACGTGCAGACCCACTATAGGTCGCACACACCTCTGTAACTCCTCAAAAAGAAGACAAACAGGTAGACTGATAAGGCAGGAAGACCTAGTATGACACCAACAGGTGACCAGAATCCCTTAAAGACTTAGAAGACTTAGAAAGAAACTCAAAAGGTAAAAACCAATCAAACACCCAAATAATCCCCTAAAACCCTAGAGGATTCCCAGTACGGTCGCCAATTTTTCTATAGCGGAAAAACCCCCCTATGGACTACACTAGGGTTCAACATGTAGGCAGATCTAACCGTCTAAAAGTCTCCTACTTTTCTAACTACCTTGAATACACCCCAGATTCATACACGAAAGGAAAAGTGAAAATATCAGGTAACTTTACCGTTTACTCTGCGTCCGGTGTCGATCCTCTCGTGTTCGATAGCGCCGTTGACTTCAAGCCTCCTCCCAAGGTTGGCCTGCATTCACAAACATATAAACAGGAAACTACAAACATGTATATCATATATAAATCATGGGTTAGATGTTAGTATAATACATAAATCGAATAAAAATATTTGACACATCATATTTCGGGACATAAAAAGTATTCCTTTTATTGATATCACAATGTTTACTTACAACAAGGTCGGTGACTTCTCCATGACCCTAGTTCGTGCTCCTCTTCATCAAGCTCCAACTGCACTTTCATGTATCTTTCTCCTTTAACACTTCTTTTAGGGAAATGTCATAGGCTTATGATGGAGGAAAAAGGGCAAGAATGGGAAATTTTGATGCAAATCTCACAAGGTGGCTGCAATTCTTGGAGCAAGGAGGGGATGTGAAACAAGTATAGTTTCAATGTTCTTATGCTGGTCTTATGAATGAGACCCCAACACCTCCTTTTATATGAAAAAATGATGGTTATTCGGTTGGGTTATGGGCTATAGGCGGTGAGACAGTTGGGAAACTACCCAATAGCCCGTAATCTCAAGAAATTCCTTGCAACTTTTTAATTTTTGCAACTTTTGTGAATATACCTGGGCTGTAATGGTGAAGCTAGAGTACGTACGCAGGATGTAGTGGTACAGCAAGCATGTGTATGCAGAAAGTAGTGGTGCAGGGTGCGTACATCTTCAAAAATGATGTTTTTAAGAAGAGTTGCTCAGTGATGGATTAGCAAAATTAGCAAGTAAGAGGGCCAAATGCCAGGTATGCATGTATGGTGTAATTTAGGGTTATAAAAAAGAGTTGGGTCTCAAGCTAGTTTCTCTTGAGGAAAACCTCTCTTTCTAGCCCAAACAACTTCCCATTGTCGAAGAAAAGATAGATGAGGGAGAAGAAGATCCCGTCAAGTTGTTGCTCGTGGAAGCCCTCACGCAACAGAGGAACGATATGTTAGAGAATTTTTCCCAAATCATTCAATGATTTTTGACAATAATATGCGTGTCTTCATCAAAAAGTTTCTTTGGAGACACTTCCCCACTCAAGGTATAAGTTAATTTTGATATTGTCATATTTGAAGGTCAGATCGTTGTGAATGCCTTAGAAAAATGGTTAAATTTTCTAGAAGGTTATTTCTCTGTTCACAATTTTTTCGAAAGAGAAAAGATCACCTTTGTGCTCCTTAAGGCTCTCCCTCATGTCAAACATTGGTGGGAAACTTACTAAAAGAAAAATTCCACAGAGGAGTCTGAAATATTTGGGTCTGATCCCACTTGGGATTTTTTTATGGATGTGGTCAAGGAGTAATATTACCCTATGGGAAACTATGATGGCTAGTACATGAGATGGACCACGCTGCATCAAGAGAGGGGCCAAACAGTGTCGTAGTTCACAAATACCTTCCATAACTTTCACACCAAGTTGGGTATCAAAGACTCTGAGTGACATATGGTTCTAAAATATCGTGGGGCCCTACACAAGTACATCAAAACCGAAATGGAGTTTTAGGACATCTCATCACTGGGAGCAGCTTATCGATATGTTTTGAAAATCAAGTAGAAATTTAATCTTCAGAACAAGTGGGTATTTGGGTTTTCATATACGCAACAACCAAAGTATGGTAAAGGCATCCCTAATCCACATAATAGCCAACCTCAAGACAACCAGTCCAAGTCCCAGGAAAAGAAGGGTAACGAGAAGATGAAAAAGGACACTAGGAAGTGGTGCAACTTCCAAAACATCCCTTGGCACAACACCAATGAATGTCACTCAAAATAGGCATTGGTGGACAAGATAAAAGAAATACATTTGAACCTTGACTCGGAATCTGATTCAGACAATAACAAAAGTAGGCAAATAATTGATGCAAAACTCATTGCTATTGTTGCGACCATAACAATTCAACTAGAAGAACCAGAGGATATTGAGGAAGGGGGTCGCCTCTTCCATTCACATATGTGGGTGAACGGTACCACAGTGCAATTTATTGTTGATATCAAAATTCAAAAGAACCTCATCTCAACAGAGGTCGTCAAGTAGTTGGATTTTTCAACAACACCACACCTGCAGCTATACAACATCGGATGGCTTCACCAGGTGTTAACACTTGGTATTTTCTTTGGGTTGTATCAAAGAAACCCCAAGGTAATAGTTTCAACCAACTTTATATTGTATTATGACCTATACAACTAGAGAGGGCTCTCTCAGATGTCTAATGACTGGTAATAACTCAAAGGATTCATTAATAAGAACACAGAGGTCAGATTCTGATATAAGATAGGTTTTTTTTTTTTTTTTTAAGGGTTGGTAGGACAAACAAGAAAAGGAAACCATTGGGAAATGGATTTGAATTCTGAAATACTATGAATATTAACACATCTATGTATTCCTAAGGGAACATAGGAAAAATAAGCACACCTTTTCAGTGAATAAACAATATTTAGATGATGGCAAGACAAAAATAAGAAAAGCCATTACAAACGAGAGAATATAATAATGATGAATTCTCAATTGCAACTTTATAATAAATAACATGAAGGTTGATTACAATGAAATGAGCACCTAACAAAGGGTGAATTATGGATTTGCAATCATTAAAACATGACACCTGCATTAACTATATGAAGGGAGCATCTATCAAGGATGAATTATGATCATTTACTCTTAGTTATGCTTAGAAGAAAGAATATAAGTGAAATGAATGTGAACTAGGAAAAAACACACTCAAAGGGGACACCATGATGAATCTATGCTATCAGAAAACACTCTCTGCTTGTATTTAAATTCGTGAGTAAAACATAGCTTTCAGTTACAAAGAAAGGCCTCCCTCCAGCCAATTGAACCTCTCTCCCCCTTTTTCCATGAAATTTATCAAAATATATAAGAAACCACTGCCACACTTGGCTACTAGGAGTCGAGCTACTATTTCCTAGAATTATGGATATATTTTCTTCAAGGAGAACAACAACTCCTACAAGATTTACTAAAAATAGAAAATCCAATTTTGTCAATCATAACATAACCAAAGCATCTTTTACAATCATATATCCTGAGACAAATTCAACCATGTGGTTGTGATGAGTCATCAGGTTCATCAAGGAAACATCTTGAGTCATCATGTGCATTGTTGGACAAATCTGCCACCGTTGCGTAGCAAATTCTGGTTATTGTTGCGCAAGTGTTGGCTACAACACTTATGTAGAGAATGTCCATTCTTTGACTGTCAAATTATTATGCCAGGGTTCTATTGCTTTGATCTTTGAAAAGGATCCTCCATGCATGCGCAAGTTCCCCCACTATGATTAGTTGTCAAAATAGATGCATGATGCTTGACAATTTAATTCTCTAGCTATCTTTGTATTTAGCCCTCAGAAATTGGCATGAAACTATATTCCAAACTCCAAATCAATACAGAAGAATATTTGACAGTATCCTGTAGATATATTTGCAAGCAACATGAATGTGATAATATTGTTCTTTCAAAGATCAACCAAAGTCAAAGCCTTCGCTAGCTTCAAATGAGAAAAACCTCCAGTGCTACCAAATCACCTATAAATTTCTTCAAATGAGAAAAACCTCCAGTGCTACCAAATCACCTATAAATTTCTTGAAATTTATAGGGTGGAAACATCGGCTCCATATGGAGATGTTTTGCTCCCAGTGAGGCAGCAAAGATTCCGCAGACCTAGTGCCAAACAATTAGTTTGTTCCCAACATGCAAACTTTACCTGTGCCCTGTCCTATAGCCAGCTTATTTCTGCAAATGAAGTAAACTTCAATCCAAACCAAACTATTGCACATTGTTGAAAATCAAATTGTAATCTGAAGCACTCTGAAATATAAACAAATGAACACCAAACTTCCATATGAAAACTAAAAACTACAAATTGAAAGATGCTCAGCCTTGTGAGCTTATTCAGGCACAGAAATTCCTACTCTAAACTATTGAAACATATGTTAATTCAAATTATTGAAAAGTGCCAATGTAACCAGTCCAATAGCTATTCAAATAAGTGGACTTCTCGATTGTGCTTCAGCAAAATCAAAACTAAACAACGTAATAGCAAACGCATCTTGTGACAATGATATTTCTGATTTTCATGGTGAAGACACAGATGAAAATTCAAGATGAAAACCCCTTCCATATACTCATCTACATAATCACAGAAATCATGGTTGCCAAAGTTTGTTTGTTGATCCCTAATATCAAAAGGTGTCACAACCTCCTTTTGTTTTGGCTGAAAAAGGTTTTCACAAGACCAATCTTGATCTTGGAAATTGTGGGGCTTTATTTGAGAGTCTAAAACTTCAATATCTTTCTCAAGTTTTTTTTAGCAAACTCCTCTAAAAAGTGGATTTGTCTTTTGAGATACATTTGCATGACTTTAAATAAGAAGAAAAAATTCCCTCCACTTCATCCTTGATGTACATATCATTTGATTTTTTAAATCCTTGAATAGATATAGGGGGTGTTGCAAATTACGCCTTGTCCATCTATGTTTTCAAAAAAATAACTCAAAAAAATGAAAAAGATCTTACGGATTTGGCACGTAATCCTTCATCCCACCTTCTACATTTTCCTTGGAATGAATCATAAAATAGTCTAAGGAATATATCTTCATGTTTGTCTCTAAGAACCTCAGTGAAATCACAGAAATTTAATATATGCTTCAAAGTCAAACTCAAATCCTCACCATTAAATTTTGGACCATTTATTAAAAAATATTCATCCTTGGGTAAAGGATTTGGGAAACCATAAATCTCTGAAAAGTAGAAACATGCATACCTTGAAACAATTGTAGCAGCATCTGAGTTCTTCATCAAATCCAGTGGAGTCACTAATACCTTTTTCAAGTTTTAAAACCTTTAGAAAGTGGAGTCACCATTGATACTCTGACATCTGGATACCACTGATAATGGAGTCTCTAGGTGGATGATTTACAACCTTCTTGTGTTTGACTATTGTCCACCATCAACAATCAGATATGAACTTTGTCATTTCTCCTAGGGAATATTTCACCTTCTCTCCTCGGTAATGGCGTCAAAATGTTAGCACTTGGTATTTTCTTTGGGTTGTATAAAAGAAAACCCAAGGTAATTGTTTCAATCAACTTTAGATTGTATTCTGACCTATATAACCAGAGAGTTCTCTCTCATATGTCTAACAATTGGTAATAGCTCAAAGGATTCAGCAATAAGAAGACAGAGGTTAGATTATGATATAAGATAGGTTTTGTTTTGTTTTAAAAGGGTTGGTAGGAAAAACAAGAGAAAGAAACCATTGGGAAATGGGTTCGAATTTTGAAATACTATGAAGATTAACACAACTATGTATTCCTGAGGGAATAGAGGAAAAATAGTCACACATTTTCAGCAAATAAACACTATTTAGATGATGGCAAGACAGAAAGAATAAAACCCCATTACAAACAAGAGCATGTAATAATGATGAATTCTCAATTGCAACTTTAGAAGAAATAACATGAAGGTTGATTACAATGAAAAGAGCACCTAACAAAGGGTGAATTTTGGACCTGCAGTCATTAAAATATGACACCTATATTAAATATATTAAAATATGACACCTACATTAAATATATGAAGGGAGCATCTATCAAGGATGAATTCCAATCATTTACTCTTAGTTATGCTTAGAATAAAGAACAAAAGTGAAATGAATGTGAACTGGGAAAAAAAACACTGAAAGGGGACACCGTGATGAATCTTTGCTATCATAAAACATTCTCTTCTTGTATTAAAATTCATGAGAAAAACATAACTTTCAGTTACAAAGGAAGGCCTCCCTCCAACCAGTGGAACCTCTCTTTTATTTTTTACATGAAAATGATCAAAATATATAAGAAAATACTGCCATGCTTGGCTTCTAGGATTCGAGCTACTATTTCCTAGAATTATGGATCTAGTTGCTTTCAAGGAGAAACCAAATACTAAAAATAGAAACTCTGATTTTGTCAATCATAACATAGTCAAAGTATCTTTTACAATCATATATCTTAAGAAAAATTTGATCATGTGGCTGTGATAAGTCATTAGGTTCATCTCAATTCATCATGTGCACTGTTGGAAAAATATTCCACCTTTGCATAGCAAATTCTAGTTACTTTTGCACAAGTGATGGTTACAACACTTGTGTAGCGAATATCCATTCTTTGATTGTCAAATTATTATGCTCGGGTTCCATTGCTTTGATCTTTGAGAAGGATCTTCCATGCATGCTCAAGCTCCCCCACTATGATTAGTTGTAAAAATAAATGCATGATGCTTGCCAATTTGATGCTCCAGCTATGTTTGTATTTATCCTGGCTTGAAACTATATGCCAGATTCCAAATCAATACAGAAGGATATTTGACAGTATTCTACAGATATATTTGCAAGAAACATTAATGTGATAATATTGTTCTTTCAAATATCAACCAAAGCCAAAGCCTTCGCTAGCTTCATAAATTGCCAAGAACAATCGCCCCTGAAGTTGTTCCTTTGAAGAATATTCAGGACGGTCAAACTGATTTAAATAAGTATGAACTAATGGAAAATGCTCTGGAGCTCCATATGATTTGTGAATTTGAAACCTTTGAGGACCAGATATACCTTGAAAATATTAAAATGCTTCTGATGGAACCTTTAATGTTCCAGTGAAAAACGACAACAATCGTGCCATGTCCTCTTTGCTAAATCCCTGGTCAAGAATAATGTATGGATCCCTGCCATAAAAACTTGCACAAACTGGAATCCAGGGAGTTAATAAACCAATATTGTATTGTCATCTCGAACTTGCTTCAATTGTGATATTATCTCCTATAATTTCTTCAAAATGTAGGAAATGCATATCTAGGAGATCATTATGTCGAGTAGCTAGGGGATCAAATCTACAGGATACCAGAGGTAGTTTTGACTATTGTCTTGACAAAAAAGTGCCATAAAGTAATCTCTGATACGACAAAGTTTATCCTCTTCACGATCTATTCAGAATAGATGGACACTGCAATCACTGCAGCCTTGGCCCAAGACCCTTCTATCTAGTAGAAGCAGATCAACAAGATTGTAGAAGAGCACCAAGATATTCTATTGCACCTATAGCGGTGCCTCCACACTATCCAGTCAAGAGAAGTTATAAAAGAACCATTCATGCTCTTGATGTTGCATATTCACCGACAGAGTTCTCCCACACTCAGGAAAATCATGCAGCTATATCGGTTGAATAGATCTAATCCCTCCAACAATAGGTTCATAACAACATTCAAAAAGCTAAGCAGGAAAACTTCTTCTGCAAGGCAAGCAACTCACCAAGGTGCAGATTCAGCCAAAGCTTCCCCGGGGACTTGATGAAATGGAGACCATTACTTCCTAGGGGGAGAAGAATTATCCAGGTGGAAACCGGTGGCCGCCAACCTATTCCGCTGGCTCAAAACAAGGTTTTCCACCTTAGCAGTTTTTCTACAGCTTTCTGGATCCTAAACTTTCGAGGTCGTTTTGAGGCCCTAAACAATATTTTTTGGACCCGCCATAGTCACACTGTAGGATTTAGTGTATATTTTGATGGAAAAATGTGTATTCCTCGAGTATACCTTTCCAACGAGCTATTATGTTCATCAAACAGAGATCGCATACAAAAGTTACGTCCTTGGGAAGTTGACGTATCAACTACCCCCATGGGCCCACAAACCTTTTGGTGTTTCATCTTTTGGGGTTAGGGTTTTGGATTTTCCTTATGTTAAAAATGCTTATAGAGCCTCATTTTAAACATCATCATCTTCTTGCGAATGAATGTAGCCATCACATCTCTTCTAAGAGATAAGCTACCACCATTCTAGGGAGTCATTCACTTTGTATTTTTACAGTTTCTGTACATTTCCATCTTTGATAAAAATTGTGCATTATTGTATCTCTGTGTTTCTGGAAATATATCAGTCTATTTATTTATTGTATTTCCTCCTTCATTTCGTTCTCAAAATAATTTGGATCAAGGCGTAAACCACCCTTATTTACAGCTTCATTGTTGAGTTGACCACCTTGAATGTGGCCATGTTGATCTTAGGTTTATGATGGAGCGACATAGTGGTCCACTCGCTAACAAAACCATGGGTTTCACCAGTGTCCACCAAGGCTACCACCTTCAACCCACTAATTTTTTCATCCACAAAAAAAATTCCATTCTCCTCTTCATTTTGTAAACAACATCCATGGCCTACTACCATAAAATTGTCTAGAGAGTTTTTCAAGGTGTTCACCCCTTCTATCATCTACTTTCAAGTTTTTTCACTTGGTTCACCACACTCATTGCTACAATATTCTTCTCTGTTGACTTCACTTGGACTTCTTCTAATTCGACCAAATTTTCCTTCAAGGAACAATATTTCACGAAGTGATTCTGGTAACAAAGATAACAAGAAACAAATTTACCTCTAGTTGTCAAAATTCTGGGTTGTTTATTTGTCACAATAATGTGGATGTGTTGGGAATCCTCCTACATGAGTGATCCAAACCTTGGAAACATCCAAGCCTCTGCTTGGTCTAATAAATCCTTCAAATATTGGACGCAAGTTTGCACGTGTGCACTTACCTACTCCAAATTCCCCATGTGAACTTGGCACAAGTGGTGAACCTCTTATTCCTATTTTTCCAAATTATTGTCCATGATGTTTAACTTAGTCTTCCAAGACTCATATTTCGCACTCTTGATGCTACAATTCATGAACATGTTGGTTGTCTTGGAACGTCTCAATTTTTTCAAAGTCCCAAGTCCGAGGTCTTCTAGCTGCCTCAAGCTCACGACACGCTTGAGTCAATTTTCCTTCATCATGGTATCTGCCCATGCCTTGGTCACCTAATTCACTAAATCACCATGCTCGTGCACCCTATCCAAGCATCAATCCAATTCGTTGTCAAAATACAAAACCTATATGACATATGCATATCTATTTCAAGTTCACCCAAAAGGCTTGAAAAACTAACATGAGGGTGTCGGTGATGCTTTGCACAGAGATGTATATGGTGAAAGGAACAAGAACCATCCCAAGTAAAGTCTTTGATCATTGTTACAAGAGTGCAACACCTGTCTTCACCAAAATATGCATTGATACCACTTGTCACGGACCTGCATTCCACCCATAATTTTTCATGACAACCTGTTGCGCCCAAGTTTCTCCAGCACCTACAGTCATGTGGCATTGCCTTGCCTTGGTCACAATGGTTTGACCACACCATGCCTACTACAACCAAACTACGCCTTTCACTCAAGTTCTACCCATAACTTTTCCTTCATCTACAAAGAATTAGATAAACAATTCCTGATCAACTTAAGTTATCCAACAAGTATATTAGGCACACATCCAACTGTGTGTTGGATTACTAAGAGGGGGGGTGAATCAGTAATAGATCGATCTAATCCTTTTTAACCATAAATTGCAAGTGTTAGATCAATATAGCATTATCATCCAATAGTTGCAGAGTAAATAAACAATGAAAAAATGAGCAATCATCTACATACATAGTACACCAGTGTTTTTACGTGGAAACCCAAAGCAGGAGAAAACCACAGAATGTTTTTTCTTATATGTCTTTAAGAATTACATTCATTAGAAGCACCAACTTCCTTTGTTTTCCAGCTGCAACTGGAAGGAGGCTCCAACAGCCTAGTTTCTTGAATCTCAGGCTATAACTTGAAGGAAGATCCAACTCCCCAATTCTCTGGCTACAACCCCCTATGTTCTCTGGCTACAACCACTTGTCCTTTCCCCATCCAACCGTCCTGAAATAAAAGTAGAAAGATGAAACCACTGTCACACTATAACTATGAGATATACTACTATAAACTTGTACCAATCAACCTGTAATCAACTTGTACCATAAGCAAGTGCATCAACCATGCACCAACCTATACCAAACAACCTATAATCAGCTTGTACCATAAACAAGTGCATCAACCATGCACTAACCTATACCTCAATCTGTACCATCAATGAGTGCATCAACCATGCACCAAATATGTACCAATCATGCATCAAATACACATAAACTATGACTCATCAAGATGTACAAACATCATCAACTATACACCTCATGTATGTGTCGACTCATAACATGTACCTCAACCATATACCAAATACATATACCAATATAACCATCAAAATTTCTCTAGCAATACATCACACCATCCATAACCAAATACCATAAACCATGTGCCACAACCTCACTGTTATACAACCTCTATCTGTAACATACCTCAACCAAAAATCCCTCATCAATTTCATCATCCAAATCTGATTTGTAACTCTGTAATATACCTGGTGTATATGATCACATACATGCAAACCTTTCTTAACTTTAACAACAAGAGACTAGCATTTTATCAAACTTTACTTGAGTCTCACATGACTAATTTTGGATTAGTAAACAACCCTAACTTGAAATAATCATAATTGTGTACCTGTAATGAATAAAGATCTGAAAATAGTACACAATGTTCTTCAGTGTCTTTTATGCAATTCCTCAAGGTTTTACTACTTGGAACCTCTCAAAAAATGAGTTATAGAAAAAATGGCATACCTTGTTGAATTCTAGCTTATTATAGAGAGAGAACTTGTAGAGCGTGCCCCGCACAGAATATTTGTTGTATGGATACGAAAATGGTACAAAGAATAATATATATTTTACTCTAACCAATAAATTTGGTCTTACTATATTTGGATCTATTATGAAGAAGTTATGTCGTTTTTACCCAAAACACCTATTTTAGACTAGTTTTGGGACTAGCCACAAACCCTATTTTCCACGGAATGTAACTCCAAAAATAAAATGACCCACAAGATAAAACATTTAACACAGCTACTTGGATGTGTTTCCTCAACGACCTCCAAATTTTGCGGTCTGAATAATTCTAGAAAAAACGTTATTGTGAAAATGGTGAGATGACCTGTAAATAACATACCTTAGAAAGCATCATCAAAATAATTTATCCTCCCTTGAATTTTGGCCTTATTTACATCACCTTCCCTATGAAATTCGTCTTAGATATCGTTTGGTTACCTCAATCACTTGTAGATATTCAATATTCTCAAGTGTAATTAAATGAGAGACCCTTACCTTTTATTTATACTTTTATGTAGCTTCCTCAAGGGGTTACCTTCTAACCATCTTAAACCACTTTCCTTATTTTAGGGCTAACCCACTTCTAACTACTTGTCCACTTAGTAATTTCTCCATTAAATTTATTATTTAAATAATTTATTTTGTATCCACTTTGACTTATAGTACACTCATCACTTCACTTTATTATTTACCTTCTAAAATCTCTTAAACCACTTTCCTTATTTTAGGGCTAACCCACTTCTAACCACTTGTCCACTTAGTAATTTCTCCATTAACTTTATTATTTAAATAATTTATTTTGTATCCACTTTGACTTATAGTACACACATCACTTCACTTTATTATTTAAATAATTTCCTCTTTGCAACCACTTTGACTACTTTGACCTTTTGGGGCTTCTAGATGACTCATGAGAGTTCTCCAACCTCACATGGCCATAACTCTCTAACCGTGAGGAGTTATGTGACTTTCCACATACCACCAGAAATGGCATGACATATATTATCCATATAGAATAGTCTTACCTTCAAATATATTAAAACACGTACCATTATACATCAAACAAACTTGGGTCCATTACCCAAACCTTGGAACTATCGGAATTCGCTTATGGAATTTCTTCAAGGGTTGACATCAATGAAAACAAACCCAAATAATCAACATTGTGGCCTCAAATGTTATGCCAAAATACTACACTTAGCCAAATTACAAGTATGCAAAGAACATGAAAATTCAATTATAAATAGCATCCACACAATTACACAAAAAGTACTCAAGACAAGTGCCTAGCACCCTTATTCATGCATGTTTAATAATGTTACATATGATACAAGATACAATGAGGGGAACTTGGTCACTATCGCAGCTCAATTACAATAGTACAGGGAATGCCAAGGCTCATCTCATCCTCCTAGACATGTACACAAAAATCATACTATTAAAACCTTATCGCATCTGTAGGCTTGCCTCCTGCAGGTCCTATTCACAATATCAGTCACTTATCCAACTTGGGAAACTTACGATGCCAATGCCAGTAAAGAACTATCGTAAATCCCTTCATTGAAACTTTCTTTCTCCTTGATGTCTCTTCCTTATTCAATGATGATCTATTATTCCTTATCTCGGCTAGGCCTCTCCAATATTTATATGTTCCTTTCCCTTTACTTGTCAAGTCGCATCGCTTGGAGTGGACCAAAGCCGACTCATCCTTCATACACGCATTGGTCCACATGAATCGCTCCCATTTTTCCTCATCGTATGGCCAACCCTATTATTCACACCTAACCCCCCTCATTAGTGAGTGTCTCATTCCATGCCAAAGTCATCCATTTTTTTGTGCCCAAGGTGAATGCATTTGTGTCCAAGTGATCTATAATTGAGGGACTAAGAGCCACTCAATTCACTAACACAGGTGACTATTGTGGAATAAGTTTGTTTTATGTTTTTAATGACCAACTCCAATGGAAAATTCAATGAAGTAGAATTGTGTTGCCTTCCAAAAATCGTTTAACATTTAAAATAATTTATCTTCCACTTAAAAATAGGCTAGGTTAATTAGTGATCAAGAATTAAAATGGAATCATAACTCAATGAATATATTAATAACCAATTATAGTAGCATACCCAACAAATTATAGAGGAAAAACACACATGAGACAAGGTTTTACTGTGGAAACCCAACATTCACTAGATATTTTATTACATTCAAGAGAATATTACAGAGTGAGCTATACACAAAATTTGTGTATTGTTAACCACTATGAAGATTAAAATTGCAACAGGGAATGGCTCAAAGACACCTTTTCTTAGAGTGAACATGCACATTAACTCCTTCATACATTCAACCTCAAGAATGTTTCCCTACTCGAGCTTTAATTTATGCTACTTTTTTTCTCCCTTTATCCTTGCATCTCCCTTCATTTTTGTTTCCTTCACTACAACCATCATTTTTATAATGGGGTACCTTTGGAAGGCCAACCATCACATATGTTCGTTTCCACTTCCAATTTTCCAAGAAGACAAAAATAAAATGAAATGAAACGAAACATATTTATTTACAAAATTTACAAATATTTTCCACGATCCAATTAGGATCACACCTCCCCATTTGAAGGATTTTGGTCCCCAAAAGTTGGACCATTAAGAAGATGGAAGAAGAATGCCTCCATTTTCGTTTGCATATACACCATTCCATTGTTGACGAAGGTGATTTGTTTCCTGTCTGTCTACCCTTGTTTCACCTCTAGAGGAGTTATGTTCTTTTATCTCTTGATGTGATTTGACGAGGTATGCCTTGCCACCCTTGACCAAGAGGTACTTGTTTTCTTCCCTGTAGAAGTCATCATCCTTATGCCACAAGTAGGGGTTATCCAACATCACTCCACATGTGTCCAATGGTGCAACTTCACATTCTACCTCATCAATATAGCTCACACTAATGGTGAGCTTGATTTTACATCGTCGAGTGATTGTCATAACATTTTCCCTTGCAACCATACTAGTGAACTTGGTTGCACTAGATCATAGGTTTCTATACCAAGCTCATCAACTAATGTTTTGAAAAACACATTACATTGATAACCACTATCGAAAAAGGAATTTACCTTCTGGTTCTTCACTTGAACTTTGATTTAGAATAGCGCATTTTTATCTCCACTCACCTTTGGTTGCTACAATGTGGTGCAAACCACAACTTCATACAGATTATAGGTGTTTTCTACCACTTCTTATTTTCTCTTGGTATCTCCCTTAGCTTTCCCCTTGGACTTTAGCCACTTTGGACATAATTATGGATGAAGTTTCCAACACTTCCCTTTTGTGTCCATCTACATCACAATGTTTGCAATGCCTATTAGGATCCCTCCATTTTTTCAATTTGGTTTTCATCTTCTTGTCTCTTCTCTTGTTGGTTCCTTCTTGGCCCATGTGATGATCTCCTTTCATGGAGCCCAACTCAATGTAGAGAGCCTTCTTAATTTTCTCGTCTATGCTTTTCACATCATGAAGTTTCAATTGTCTTCAAATATGCCTAAAAATTCATCCAAGGTACTTCATCACCACTCATGGCTCTTCCAGAGAGATACCCAATCGAATGGGTTGCCTTCTAAAATCATAAGTGTATTCTTTCACTCCTTGTCCCTATTCTCACCGAAGGTATTTCCACTTCATGAGTTGTTCCTATTCGTAGCCTATGTGATAGAATTGTGACTTTAGTGATGTCTTGAATCCATCCCATTTCATCAGCATGGACTTCTTGCCTATCCTCAGTGCATCCACATAACTCTCCCACCATAGAAGAGCATGTCTTGTCATATTCAAATGGGAAAGGGAAATTTGTTGAGTTTCTTGGACTTGATAAATCCCAAAGTAAACTTCCAATTATTTCAATCAATGATCCAACACCTCAGAATTATTTTTCCATCATACATGGGTATTTCAAGATTCGCTTCAAATTTGAAAGGAATACTGGAATATGAAAAAAATTATTGTCATAACTGTTGAGTACATTTTTATGCTTCCTTCCACTCCATAAACTATACTTTTTCTTCCAAAACCATGCATTTTTCCTTCATATTATTCCATATTTTCCATAAAATAGCTTATGCAAGGTACATTTATCATTACTTAGCTTAAGAATTGATATTTCAAATTTTTAGCATTAAAATTGAAAATTTATCAGAAATTACAGGATTTGACTAAATCCCGTAATTGCTCCAAGGTTCGTGTACTTGCAGGATAGCTGAGAAAAATCAGAGACATTGGTCATGATCCTTGATGTACAAGGATGGATGAATACTTATCATCTTCTAGATCTGAGCTTTCCAAGTGTCCGGTCAACGCTAGTCAAACAGAGCCACTTCAGTAGAAAATACCCTGTTTTAGCATAAAATCATGGACAGTTTTAGATTTTCTTGGGATTTGTGAATATTTTATGGATCTGAAGGGGGTATTCGACCTTCCTAGAGTATTTTATGGATCTGATCATTATCTTTAGGATATTACTTAGCATTATCAGTTTCAAAACTCTTGTATAAACACTCCAAGACATGGACTAGTATGACATCCTTATGTTAATGAAGAAAACTTTGAATTTGCAGTCTTGAGATCAGTTTTATGTTTTGTTCTTGATGATGTCTATGAGATGATTATGTGAATACTGTTGGAAGTTCCTTCTTAGCTGAGATGACTTAGGTGTACAAGTGAAGCACTGGAGGGCCCCCTTTGCTAAGCTAGTACACTTCTCCTTTTTCATTCTTTTCAAGCAAATTTTGGTATGAGCTTGAGTTCAGTTTACATTATGTTGTAGATAACATTGTTGTGTTTTATTTGATAAAGTTATCTGGATGATGAATGTGGGAAAGCAAATAATGTATCCCTTGTAAAAGAGTTTAACCTTTCAGACATTTATAAGCTTCTAGTTTAGTTTGAATGCTTACTGTTTTGAATACTTAAAACTAGTTGAATGTTTTTCTACTCTAATTGTTGATTAATGGTAAGAAATATATGAATACACCTTCTGTAAAGAATCTTAGAATTTCCTTTCATACTCAACACTTAGGTTAGCTTTGATTTATTTCCATTGAAAGAACAAAAGTTATCTCTAAATCCATATATTTTGGATGTGCCTATAAGTATTACAAACACCGGATTGACAATGAATTGCACTCTAATTTACATCAGTAGGTTGTGTTAGCTCCCAAAATGAAACCTTCCTTTTGGTCGAGTTTTGTGGTGGATAGCATGGCTATCGGTAGTTTCCTCAATTCATTTTTGAGTTTTATAGCTGCAAAACCTAGGTTTTGGTTTTTGTCTTAGAAAATAATATGACCCATAAAAGTCTTCTTTTCAAAATTTTCATAATTCACTTTCAACAGCTAACGTGTGTCCAAAAGTTGAGTGTTAGCTGGGGAAAGTGGTGACTTTCAGCAGCTAAGGAGTGCCTCTCATAGGTCTGTGCATTGTTGAAAGTGGTGAATTCCAAAATATCCAAGAAGCAGTGTCACGGGTCATGCGCTGGGGAAAGTGGCGAACTTTCCACAGCTATGGAGCAGTTCTTTCATGGTCGTGTGCTGATGAAAGTGGAGACTTTCCACATCTACGGATCATTTCTTTCATGGTCATGCGCTGATGAAAGTGGAGACTTTCCACAGCTACGGAGCAGTTCTTTCAAGGTTGTGCGTTGATGAAAGTGGAGACTTTCCACAGCTAACGGGGGTTTTCCACAAGACCTTGCACTGGTGAAAGTGGTAAATATCAACAACTAAGGGAAATTTTCCATGGCCCATTGGCTGAAGAAAGTAGGAATCACGTGCATGATATCCACGTCTCAAGGCAAATGCTGATATGATCATCCCACGTCAGGCAAATCCAAATCATGCGCTGATGAAAGTGGGTAATGATGGAAACTCAATTATGCACGTCAAAATAGGATTGCAATGCGAATCCGACTCAGAAACTCATGCTCCACAATCATGGCATCAGGGATGGCAAGTTCGAATTCAGTGGTGCAGGTACAGAGGATGTACTGTCGGCCTAGCAACATCAAATCAAATCGTTGTTTATATATCACACATCATTCATGGAGGTCTATTAAAGTTTCAAATGTTTTAAAACAGAGCCGACTCCCGAAGTTCTTTCAACAGTGCAAGACCTCGACCCAATAACATATCATAGTGTTGGTGCACAGAACCGTTTGGGGTTTTAAATTGCAAATGGAAAGAATGATTCTTAAATTTGTAGGGAACTTTTAAATCCCTTCCCAAACTCCAAATGAAGTTTTGAAAACACCATTGGAAATCTTATATTCTCTAGATGTCGATCGACTATTCAAGCATCAAAAACGGATTTTCTATGACCGAGAAATTTGATTTTGAAAATTTGCTCCTTTCAACAGCTAATTCGCCAAACATTTTGCTAGTTAGTTGTTGAAAGTGTCGCCTTTCAACAGCTAAGGAGTGTTTTTCACGGGCTATGCGTTGTTGAAAGCCTGTCACGGCCAGAATGTTACGATTTTCACCCAGATCATAATTTTTTGCATGAGAACGAATGGAAACCTTTTCTAAGGCTTTATTAATGAATTATCAAATCTATTTAATCAGCCACTTTTGGAAAATGAAGAGAAGAAAAGGTGTACAAATGTCATTTACCATCTTTAAAAGAGGCATAATTTCAGGGTTTTGGGAGCCACATCACATAATTCGAATTTCAGAGAGCCTTGGGAGGCTGAGCTACACATCATCAGATTTCAACCACATTTTGAGGGCCAACAGATAAAGATTTACTTTATTTGAGGATCTATTCCTATTTTTTGTTTACTATTTCTGGAAATTTAGATCCATAGTTTTAGGATCTAATAACTGAATTGTAAATCTATAAAGCTACAGAAGGAAGATGAATGAGGGGTTCATTTTTGGAGACAGAAATTCTCTATTGTACATAGGCTTTTGATGCTAATACTAAATCACAAGTTCCTTTCTATTTTGATGTCAGTTTTCCACATTCCTTCTATACTGTTATCTGTGTTGTCAAGCCTTTAATGACTGTCATCTTATTATTTGGCTCATAACCTGATGATTATTTTCTCCATTGTTAATTAGACCCTACTTTGTACTGGTTTATTAGCAATCTGTTCTTCATCCACCTTAAAGTTATTTGCTGATTATCAATCTTAGAGAGCACTGGTTCATTTGTTTACCATCTTGACTGTCTGAATACCATGTTTGAATTGATTTATCTTACTGATCCATCTACACAAAATACAAAAACATTTTTACTTGAAGTTACCAAGCACCTTTGGTCTACAACCACAAAGGGTTTCTTGGATCAATAATAGGTTGGAGCCCAACATTTTGGCACCATTGTTGAGGAGGCACATTTAGAGATAGGCTTAGAAAACTCATAGGCATATTTTTCTTTTAAAAATATAAAAAAACAAACACAGAACAAAATTAATTTTAGTTATGTTTCTTTATGTCTAAACATAGGGATGATAAAGGTAGATTTTTGAAACAAAACCCCCCAAAAACTAATCAACCATCTGTAAGAGTAGGAACATCTACAACTGAGAAAAACAAATCTATTACACCAACTGCTGGAAAAATCACTTTGGAAGAATTAGAAGAAAAACAATGTTCAGGACAAAGGTTAACTCTCATAGAAAGACAAATTCTATTGACTCATGAGGTAAATAAGAAACAAACACAATCAGAAACATCTTATGTAGGAAAGCAAAAAGAAGAAAAAACAACCTATTCTTGAACAAATAGGACAACCTATTTTTTCCAACAGAAATATCTTATTATACTACAGAAAACTTCTTTGCAACGTCAGAAGCTGATAGACAAGAAAGGGAGAGAATGGAAAGGGAATTAGAAAGGAAAATAAAAGAAGAAAGAGAAATGAAAGAATGAGATGAAAGAGAATCACATCGAGAAGAAACACGAGGAGGAGGAAATGATCAAGAGGGGGAAGAAGAACATACTATATTTGCATTTCCAATTGTTGATACACCAACCCTCTTAGGAGATGTAGTAAAAATGAAGAATATTCCTCCTTCTGTTCTTCCAAATTTCTTTGGTATGTCTATTGAAGACCCTGATGATTTCATGTTTGAATTTGATATTGTTTGTCAAACATATGGATATACCAATGATGCTCAAAAAATTCGTTTATTTCTTGCAACTTTGAAAGGATATGCATTGAAATGGTTCATGGGGTTGGGAGAAGCAACCATAGTATACTGGGATGACATGAAAAAGAAATTTATTTCTAAATATCAGCCCTATTGTAAGTCCAAATACCCCAAAGAAGATATCTTTAAAATGTCTCAAAATGAAGATGAAAGCTTAGAGGAATATCTAGAAACAATTCTCTATAATGTGCACAAATCTAAGCAATCTAATCTTCCTTTACATGTCATCTGTACTATCTTTTTGAAGGGGATTTTAGATGAAAATTTGGATGCTCTTAATTTAATGGGGGCAGGGGATATTTCTCACCTACCTTTCCCAAAAATAGCTGAATTATGTAAGAAATACTCAAGGGGAAAAGCTAAAAGAGGACAAGGACAAAGAGATACTGTGACAAAGGCAACCAAATCAATTTCAAATGGTATTACTAAATCAGAATTAGGGCATTTGTTTGAGAACTTTAAAACTGATATCATGAACACACTTGGTTCACAAATTGACACATTGAAAGCTAAAAAGAAACAAGAGGAACAAGATCAAGTATTATCCATATTTTGTGCTAAGTGTAGGAAGAAACATGCATTGAAAGATTGTCCTTTAGACAATATTCAGATTTGTGGACTATGTACAGATAACCATGCAACTAATGATTGTCCAAAGTTGAAAGAATTGCAGGCTACTCACATGGAATAAGGACAAGGAATGGAATCTCTTTACTACTTAGCACCAAGAAAACCTTGGCAGCCACGTTTCATAGGTATGTCTCAAAATTCTTCTCCTCAATTCTCTCAACAGTTTCCTCAAAATTTTCAATATCCTATTCAAAATTCATGGAATGCACCCATGCCTTGGCAAGCTTGGCCTCCTCAGCAGAAACAAAACCAACCTCCTCAAGGTTGGCGAGGATATGGTCATGGAAATCATCCATACCAATATCCCTACCAACATCCATACCAACAGTCCTACCAACAACCATACCAACAGCCATACCAACCTTTTCCTTATCAACAATTCCAGCAGAATCAACCACAAAATTCATATTCTCAGCAATCACTACCTGCGCCACAACTAACCCAGCCACAACAACTCCAGCTACCATCTAACCAACCTCCACCTAGACCAACTCAATTACCATCCCAACCAATCTGAAATCATAATAACAAAGTGGGAAAACACATGTATAACATTGATGAAGGAACGTCATTTTCTACATATTCAATCCTTCCTCTTCAAAACATCCACTTAAGGTCTGGGAAAGTTTTACAAAAGGATTCTCCTGTTATTATAGAAGAACAAATTGAAAAAGAAGAGATTACTAGCACAAAAAAGTTACCAATAGACAATCAAATCCAAAAGAGTAAAACAATAAATACCCAAACACCTCATTTTCCAGAAAGGTTGGTTAAGGAAAAATTACCAATCTCTCTTCCTGAGTTTGATGTCTTAGATGAATTAAAGAATGTCTGTGTGAAAATTCCTTTATTGCAAGCTATCAAAGATATCCCAATCTATACAAAAGCAATTAAGGAATTAT